>JAXRKP010000746.1:95000-102500 GCA_037039925.1 Doris montereyensis | reverse complement strand
TTCTGTTGTCATTCATTCTGTTAAATGCCCAAACCATCTCAGTTGATTCATTTTTATCTTAGTTTTTATGCCATGATTTGATCTCTTATTGTTGTGTTTCTGATTTTGTCTCTTTTAATTTTCCCTACTACTCTTCTGAGATATTTCATTTCGGCCGCCTCTACTCTACTGTTTTCCCTACTGTCTTAAGTCCAGGTTTCCCCGCCATAGAGGAGAGTAGGACAATAAACTGTGTTGTATACTGCTATTTTGGTTTTGTTGACAATTCCTTTTACCTACAAATGCCTTTCCTAGATGGTTATATATTGTACTTGCCTTTTGGATTCTCTGGCTGATTTCGTCTCTTAGTTTTCCCTCTGAGTTAATCATTACTCCTAGGTAATTGTAGCTTTGAACTTGTTCTAAATTCTTCATGCACAATTTAATATTTTGTGTTTTAGCTTCCCTAGTTACTAGCATTGTTTTGGTTTGCTTTGCATTTACCCTCATTCCTCTTTTATTTAATTCCTTATTCATCATGTTGATATTCGACTGGAGATCCCTTTCTGATTTTCCAAACAGAACTAAATCATCAGCAAATGATACATTTACTGGTTTAAGCTTCCATGTACCTACATTCATTTTATTCCTTTTTGAGGATGTCTTTGCGACTGAATCCATAAACGTGATAAACAAAAGAGGACTTAGGACACAACCCTGTCTTACTCCTATATCTACATCAAATTCTGCAGATACATTTCCAACTACTCTCACTGCACATGTTGGTTTATTGTAAAAACTTTTAATGGCTTCTATAAAATTTTGCTGTACGTTGTTTTCTCTTAATGAATGCCTTATCTAGGTCAATAAAACACAGGTGCAAGTCAATGTTTCTCTCATGGAATGTTTCTATTATTTGTCTTATTGTAAATATGTGGTCTTGTACACTTCTTCCTGGTCTAAATCTACTCTGGTGTTCTTCAGTCGGATTCTCTACTCTTTTCCTTAGTCTCATTTCAAGAACTCTGAGATACATTTTTCCTGGTACGCTAAGTAGTGATATCCCTCTATAGTTTGAGCATTCCATAGTTGATCCTTTCTTGTGTATTGGTACTACCGTTCCCTTCTTCCAGTCGTCTGGCACCTGTTTGGACTTCCATGCTTGTTGACATATTGCTTGTAATAGTTTGTCTGCCTCTCTCCCTTGGTTTTTAATCATTTCTGGATAAACTTGATCTGCTCCTGGGGCCTTTCCTTATTTCACTTTTCTTATAGCTGTTTGGAGTTATTCCATTAACATATCCACTTCTTCAGCTGTTTCATCTGGATTATTTGTTACTCTTACTTATTGATCTGTACTCCTTGTTTCATATGTTCTGGGGGGGGGGGGGGGGAGGGGAGGGGGAGGGATTATGTAATTGTTGAAAATAGTTTTTCCACGTTTCCATGATGTCGCTGTCTCCTTTCAGTATTTCTCCTTTGGCGTTCTTAATTTGTCGTGTTGGGCATGCTTTGGTATTTCTCGTGCTCTTCATTGCTCCCCTGAACAGCTTTTGATTTCCTTGATAGCTTTCTTGAAGTCTTTGTCCAAACTCTTCCCACTGTTCCTGTTTTGCTTTCCTAACTTCCTCTTTAGCGATAGTTCTTTTACTCAAGTAATCTATCATATCCTCTGGTATCTTTGTTTGCAAGTCTTTCTTCCAGGCATCCTTCTTTTCTTAGATCTTAGTCTTGACATTCTCATTCCACCATGCTGTTCTTTTTCTATCTCCTTTAATTTGTTTCCTTCCACATACATCTTCAGTAGAACTGAGGAGTGTTTCTTTATACATTTGCCACTTTTCTTCTATTGTGCTATCCTTCAGATCCATTTGCCTTTCACTGATAGATTCTTTTATCCTGGATTGGTATATCTGTTTTACTATTGATTTATTTAGTTCTTCTATTTTGAGTTTAGTAGCTTTCTTCTCTTTCTTTTTCTGTTTGTTTTCTTCATTTAATAATCTCATTTTGGCTATCACTAGGAGATGATCACTAAATATTTCAGCTCCTCTGTTTACTCTTGCATCCAATGTACTGTAAAAAAAGGGAGCTGCTAACCATCATGTAGTCTATGATTGACTTTTCACACCTGTCTTCATTTACTCTTGTATATTTGTAGATATCTTTATGAGGAAAAACCGCGTTGGCTATTTTCATGTTATTCTTTAGGCAAAAATATATTAGTCTCTCTCCATTTGGAGAAGTTGTTGTCTCTCCTTCTTTACCTATTACTCCTGACGTTTTTACATTGTTGCCTACTCTAGCGTTTAAATATCCTAAAACCATTAGTTCCTGTTTGGGTTTGAGATTTTCTGCAGCTGTTTGTAAATCGTTTTCGAAGATATCTCTTTCTTCTTTGGTGGCATATTTTTTTGGTCCATAAGTTATTATTAATCTAATTTCTCTTCCTTTTGGTTTAATATTTACCTCTTATAGCCGTGGGCTTATAAATTTCCAACTTTCTAGTAGCTTTTCTTACCTTTTATGCAGTAGGAGGCCTACTCCTGCTCTAGCTCTATCTTTGACATCTACTCCTGAGAAGATTAAAGTATGAATTGGTCCTACATTTTCTATTCTTTGTCCTTTTTTCTTTGTTTCTGTAACAGCCAAAATGTCTACTTTGAATTTTTCCATTTCTTCAGCTAATTCTAACTCTTTTCTATTTATTGCGCCAACATTCCATGTTCCAAAAATCACAGTCCGTGTTCTTTTCCAGAGTCGTCTTCGAAAGTTCAAGCCGGGTATATCATTATATGTATTACTTTGAATCGGTTTGGTTTTGGATGAGCAGGGGATTGGCCCACTGTACCCGAGGTAGATGGTGCGGCTGCCACCTTGAGGCCCCTACCGGGCCTTAATATTTTCTGTCAGCGTTAACTCCCTTAGCCTTTGGTTGATCAAAACCAGCCTGTAAGACAGCAGGTTGTTATTTTCTTTCAGGGTTAACTCCCTTAGCCTTTGGTCAATCAAGACCCGCCTGCGAGGTAGCAGGAGACTCCTGGAGGGCGGGACCGCCTAATCCCCGTACAGGTGCTTACCTGTCCACTGCCCGGATCACTATTATCATTATTATAATAATAATAATAATAACTATTATTATTATTATATTATTATTATTATTATATTATTATTATTATTATTATCATCATCATCATTGTTGTTATTTATTTCATATACATGCCCCCTCTCCCCTCCCCCTCCCAAATGAACTTAACGGGTAACGATGCAAAGCAGCCAAAGAACATTTATCATTGCCACGAGCATTGTACAGGCGCATACCTTATTGCTTGCACCTTTCGGTGGGGGGGGGGGATGGGGGGGGGGGCTTGTTACTCCAGAGGCGGGGACTCGGTTGTCCAGGGGCAGGGTGTCTGCCTCTCAACCCAATTGTCGTGGGTTCAAGTCCTGCTTTCGGTTGAAAACATTTCTTGAGTCTATTTGAGTACAAAGTAGATGTATCGACATCTTGTCCCATTAGATACGACACTTAAAAAGGAGGTCCCGTGTGCAGATCACACCACTGTGCACGTTAAAGAGCCTTTGACCCTTTACCGGGCAGTCTGGACAAAATTAGACATCCTACCAAAAAACCCAAGATCACCATCGTTGTGGATGTGGTTAAATTCAAATCTAATCAATGTCCGGGGACAAGGTATTGGCATCTCAAACCAAAGGTAGAGGGCTGAAGTCCCGCCAACGGTTGAACAATTTTCTCGAGTGTTTCCCCTGATCCAGGTAGGGGGATCGACACCTACTCCCATTGGAGACAGGTGATAAGAAAAAAGACTTTCCATGTGCAGATCACCAAAGACCTCCGAGATCACCATAGCTACGGATGTCGGTAAATCAAATCAAATCAAATCAAATTAAAAAAAAATATTTCACCTATGTCACCGCTGTTCCATTTAATTGTCTCGTAAAGCGCCATATTATAGAACTCCTGAGGTGAAGGCACGTCTGAACAGATAGATAGATAGATAGATAGATAGATAGATAGATAGATAGATAGATAGATAGATAGATAGATAGATAGATAGATGGATAGATAGATAGATAGATAGATAGATAGATATAGATGGATAGATAGGTAGGTAGGTATGTAGGTAGATAGATAGATAGAAAGATAGATATATAGATAAATATAGATAGATAGATAATATATAGATAAATAGATGGATGTATATATATATATATATATATATATATATATATATATATATATATATATATATATATATAGATAGATAGATAGATAGATAGATAGATAGATAGGTAGATAGATAGATAGAAAGATCGATAGATAGATAGATAGATAGATATAGATAAATAGATAGAATGATAGATAGATAGATAGATAGATAGATAGATAGATAGATAGATAGATAGATAGATAGATAGATAGATAGATAGATAGATAGATAGATAGATATAGATAAATAGATAGATAGATAGATAGATAGATAGATAGATAGATAGATATATATAGATAGATAGATAGATAGATAGATAGATCTATAGATATATAGACAGATAGAAAGAAGACACCGGGACACAAAGACCGAGACAGAGTTAGACACTAACCCATTGACATGGACAGACAAAAATGACAGACAGAAAGAAAGCATTTATGAAGGATTACGTTTTGCTAGCAACAACCCCCCCTCCCCCCCTACGCACCTATCCCACCCAACACCCAATCATAATCACTGTGACACCATGGTGTAGATTTCTGTCCGTGAATGTTATACTTCATCATTATGGCAACCAAACTTGGGCTGCATAAATCTGCTTAAAATGGTGGACACAAATTATTATTAAAGAAATAGTCTGTCAATGTCATAGGTGACAAGATGTGACATTCTTCTCTTTGAAAAGCCACTGTTGTATCAGTTTCGTCCACTTCGTCATAATATTATTATAGCAACGACACTTTTACTAGTTACCTGAGTCTGACCCACATCAATCTCTTTTGCGACATATTTCGTGCATGTTGTTGCTGTTGTTGTTGATGTTATTGTTGTTGTTGTTGCTGTTGCTGTTGTTGTTGTTGTTGCTGATGTTTGTTTTGTAGCTAATTTAATGTAAAGATCTACTTGAAGGATAATAAAAATTAACACTAGGGGTACTCAGTAGTTCAGAGGCAAGGTGTCGACCTCTCAACCAAAAGGTCACGGGATTTAAGTCCCCCACCCTCATCCCTGTGATTGAAATCTGGTGCACTTAGTCCCATCGGAGACGGACGATAAAAGAGAGGTCCCGTGTGCAGATCACAATACTCTGTGTACGTTAAATATCCTTTAGCTGTTATTACAGGGCACTCAAGGCAAAATTTGAAATGTTACCAAAATCTCCTAGATCACCTTAGTTGTGGGTGAGGATAAAATCAAGTCAAATAAAAATTAAAAGAAAGAAAAAACACTAACGGCTTGCTCCCCCCCCCCACACACCTCTTCAACTACTTGTTTTTTCCCCTTTCACCTAACCGCTATCCTTCACACAGTTCTCCAAACTCGGGGACTCTTTGAAATTGAGACAAGCTGCTTGTTTTCTAGAACAAAATGTAAACGTTTTACAAATCAAACTCAGCTGTATCCAATGCAAATTCGACTATCTAATCAAATTCGACTATCCAATCCAAATTCGGCTATCTAATCCAAATTCGACTATCTAATCCAAATTCCAAATTCCATTATCCAATCCAAATTCGACTATCTAATCCAAATTCGACTATCCAATGCAAATTCGACTATCCAATCCAAATTCCACTATATAATCCAAATTCGACTATCCAATCCAAATTCGACTATCCAATCCAAATTCCACTATCTAATCCAAATTGGACTATCCAATCTAAATTCGACTATCCAATCCAAATTCGGCTATCAATCCAAATTCGACTATCCAATCCAAATTCGACTATCCAATCCAAATTCGACTATCCAATCCAAATTTGACTGTCTAATCCAAATTCAACTATCCAATCCAAATTCGACTATCCAATCCAAATTCGACTATCCAATCCAAATTTGACTATACAATCCAAATTCGACTATCCAATCCAAATTCCACTATCTAATCCAAATTCGACTATCTAATCCAAATTCCATTATCCAATCCAAATTCGACTATCTAATCCAAATTTGACTATCCAATGCAAATTCGACTATCCAATGCAAATTCGACTATACAATACAAATGCGACTATCCAATCCAAATTCGACTATCTAATCCAAATTCAACTATCCAATCCAAATTCGACTATCTAATCCAAATTCGACTATCCAAATCAAATTCGACTATCTAATCCAAATTCGACTATCCAATGCAAATTCGACTATACAATGCAAATTCGACTATCCAATCCAAATTCGACTATCCAATCCAAATTCGACTATCGAATGCAAATTCGACACTTTTATAAACATCACTAATCCAATCCAAATTCGACTATCCAATCCAAATTCGACTATCCAATCCAAATTCGACTATCCAATCCAAATTCGACTATCCAATGCAAATTCGACACCTTTATAAACATCACTAAAAAATCAATTTAAATTTAACCCTCTAATCCAAATGCGACACCGTTATAAACATCACTAAAAAAATTAATTCAAATTCAACCCTCCAATCCAGATTCGCTACCATTATAAACATCACTAAAATCAATTCAAACTCAACCCTCTAATCCAAATTCGACACCATTATAAACATCACTAAAAATCAATTCAAATTCAACTCTCTTGTCCAAATTCGACACCATTATAAACATCACTGAAAAATCAATTCAAATTCGACACAGTACAACTCAAATTCATGCAAGCACGTTAAAAATCACGTGGCTATTTACAGGGCAGTCCAGTCGAATTAGATTTTTTTTTTAAACTACACAAAAAACCCCAACAACTACACAAAAGCCCCCAACACCACCCCCCACCCCACCAAACCCCCTACCCCCCCCTCCAAAAAATCCCCAAAAACCTCCCCAAAAACAAAACAACAAAACAACAACAACAACACAACTTCACAACAAGCCCTCAACAAAACCAACAAATCTTAGAGCTTACTTTAGTTGTGGATATGGTAAAAATCCTAATCTAAATCAAATCAAATCAATCGGTCTATCGGGGGTGTACAAAGAAGTCAGATTATGGTTCTGCGTTCGCCCTTCCTTCGTTATTCTGTTTTGTTGTTTCTTGGTTGCCTAGTTTTGTGTTCAAGCAGCTGGAACTTGCAAGACGGTATGTGCAGGGCTCATATACCAAATTTTTTACAATTTTTTTTATCTGATTTGATTTACCCACATCCGCAACTAAGGTGATCTCGAAATTTTGGTCAGATTTTTTATATTTTTCCCGGACTGCCCTGTAAACAGCCAAGGGATCTTTAACGTGCATAGAGTGTTGTGATCTGCACACAGGACCTCCTTTTTATCGCCCGTCTCCGATGGGAATAGGTGTCGATCCATCTACCTGGACC
>JAXRKP010000746.1:72500-77500 GCA_037039925.1 Doris montereyensis | reverse complement strand
ACTTGTACCATCGGGATAGATTTTACTTGTACCATTGGGATAGATTTTACTTGTACCACTGGGATAGATTTTTACTTGTACCATTGGGATAGATTTTACTTGTATTACTGGGATGTATTTTACTTGTACCACTGGGATAGATTTTACTTGTATCACTGGGATAGATTTTACTTGTACCACTGGGATAGATTTTACTTGTACCATTGGAATAGATTTTACTTGTGCCATTGGGATAGATTTTACTTGCATCACTGGGATAGATTTTACTTGTATCACTGGGATAGATTTTACTTGTACGACTGGGATAGATTTTACTAGGACCACTGGAATAGACTTTACTTGGATCACTGGAATAGATTTTATTTGTACCACTGGGATAGATTTTATTTGTACCATCAGGATAGATTTTACTTGTACCATTGGGATAGATTTTACTTGCACCACTGGGATAGATTTTACTTGTATCACTGGGATAGATTTTACTTGTACCACTGGGATAGATTTTTTTGTACCACTGGGATAGATTTTACTAGTACCACTGGAATAGATTTTACTTGCATCACTGGGATAGATTTTATTTGTACCACTGGGATAGATTTTACTTGTACCACTGGGATAGATTTTACTTGTACCATTGGGGTAGATTTTACTTGTACCACTGGGATAGATTTTACTTGTACCACTGGGATAGATTTTACTTGTACCACTGGGATAGACTTTATTTGTACCACTGGGATAGATTTTTACTTGTACCACTGGATAGATTTCACTTGCATCACTGGGATAGATTTTACTTGTACCATTGGGATGGATTTTACTTGTATCACTGGGATAGATTTTACTTGATCACTGGGATAGATTTTACTTGTACCACTGGGATAGATTTTACTTGTACCACTGGGATAGATTTTACTTGTACCACTGGGATAGATTTTACTTGTACCACTGGGATAGATTTTACTTGTATCACTGGGATAGATTTCACTTGTATCACTGGGATAGATTTTACTTGTATCACTGGGTTAGATTTTTTGTACCTGTATCACTGGGATAGATTTTACCTGTATCACTGGGATAGATTTTTTGTACCACTGGGATAGATTTTTTGTACCACTGGGATAGATTTTACTTGTCTGATTGGAATAGATTTTACTTGTGCCACTGGGATAGATTTTACTTTGTACCATTGGAATAGACTTTACTTGTGCCACTGGGATAGATTTTACTTGTACCACTGGGATAGATTTTACTTGTACCACTGGGGTAGATTTTATTTGTACCATCGGGATAGATTTTACTTGTACCATCAGGATAGATTTTACTTGTACCATTGGGATAGATTTTACTTGTACCATCAGAATAGATCTTACTTGTACCATTGGAATAGATTTTACTTGTACCATTGGAATATATTTTACTTGTACCATTGGGATAGATTTTACTTGTACCGTTGGAATAGATTTTACTTGTACCATCGGGATAGATTTTACTTGTACCGTTGGAATAGATTTTACTTGTACCACTGGGATAGATTTTACTTGTACCATTGGGATAGATTTTACTTGTACCATTGGGGTGAATTTTGCTTGTACCATCAGGATAGATTGAACTTGTACAATTGGGATAGATTTTACTTGTACCATGAGAATAGATTTTACTTGTACAATTGGGATAGATTTTACTTGTACCATTGGGATATATTTTACTTGTATGATTGGAATAGACTTTACTTGTACCATCGGGATAAAATTTACTTGTACCATTGGAATAGATTTTACTTGTACCATCAGGATAGATTTTACTTGTACCATTGGGGTGAATTTTACTTGTACCATCAGGATAGATTTTACTTGTACCATTGGGGTGAATTTTACATTGGGGTGAATTTTACTTGTACCATTGGGGTGAATTTTACTTGTACCATCAGGATAGATTTTACTTGTACCATTGGGGTGAATTTTACTTGTACCATCAGGATAGATTGAACTTGTACCATCAGGATAGATTTTACTTGTACCATCAGAATATTTTACCATTGGGATAGATTTTAATTGTACCATCAGAATAGATTTTACTTTGCACCACTGGGATGGATTTTACCGACAAAAAACCCAAACAAGCTTGAGAAAACATATCAACCTGTTGAGTACGAATCCACGATCTGTTGGTTGAGAGGTCGACACCTTGCCTCTATGCCATCTTGTCCCGTGAAAAGAGGACAATGGCTGGAATTCTTTCTTCGTCAACCAGTCTTGCCACGTTAATGTTTCTTTTACGAAGACATCCTTTCATTTTTTACCATTATTGAACTTGACAAGCCGCTTTAGGGTATGGGGATCAGGGAGTGACAATTTTGTTTCTTTGTTTCGTTGTAAATGGTGAGTCGCTGTTGTTGTTTTTCAGGAGAAGATTGACAATTTGATTTGATTTGATTTACCCACATCCACAACTAAGGTGATCTCGGGTTTTTTGTTAGTAGGATTAAAAAATTTCCCGCCTGCCTTGTAAACTGCCAAGGATCTTTAACATGCACAGAGTGTTGTGATCTGCACATCGACCTCCTTTTTATCATCCGTCTCCAATGGGACTAGGTATTGATACACTACCAGGGGGTAGATTTTGCTAAAGAAAACTCGAGAAAAGTTGTCAAACGTTGGCGGGGCTCGAACCCACTACCTTTTGGTTAAGAGGCCGACACTTTGCCTCTGGACTACCGAGTCCCCGAAGATTTGAAAATACATAGGACTCACGATTCATAGAGAGCTAGCTCCAGGCATACTGCCATTTTTGCTTTGTTCCCTTGCCCGATTCTACTCCAATGACGTCATTATTAATAAGCATTAGATTATAATGATACTGATATTATAGTATGCTTCTATAGTGATTTACACAAAGCCTCAAAGTTAAAGCTTAGTATTCAACATAAACAACTGGATGGAAAAGTAACTTAATCATAGCATAACGTTTCATACAATCGCACAATATTGACACCTATTTGCAGTTAAGTTTCGATTGAACAATAAAGGTTAGTCTTAAATCTAGCTATCTTCCTTTGCTCCTCCGAGTCACGGGGGCAGGCACAATAAAAAATGCCCCTTCCCGCTCCGTCATGGAGCGAGCCTGTTTGTGTCGTCACCCGAGCCTCCATTACGATCGTATAGTAAGGGAGGCTTATGTCGTCACCGATCTTTGGCCCATATGTTGCATCCATCCAGTCTTGATTTAAACCGGTGACATTGTTTTAGTTTGTCATCATCTACACGTGTAATATGGAGCGGGAACCTATCTATTTCCTTCTTTTTATTCTTGTTTGTTTGTGCATTTTGTTGCTTTGTTGCAAGCATATTGCTGCCATTAAACTGACAGCGTTAGTTCGTTATAATTGGTAATCACGGAGTTCTTATAATAATAAAAAAACCCCAAACGTTTTAATCTTTTTCTCAGAGAGCACACAACAACGACCACAACGACGACGACGACGACAACAACAACCCACAATACAATGCAAAACAAATTGGCAAGGAAAAACAGAAAAAGAAATTAAAAAGACAATTAAAGCAACCCCACCCCCCATCAAGATAAAACGCAACAAAAAACCCAAAGAAAAACAATAACCCCGAACAAATCCCAAAACCCCTCACCAAAACAGAACACAGCAAAAAAAGCCCCCTCAAAAAACCAAACTGCCAAGACACCGGCAATCCGTAGAAATACATTGTAGACTGTTAACAGATTATGTCTATCTCTTTTGTTCTATAAAAGATTATATTATGAATCCAGCAGATACATTTTTTTGTGTGGATAAACTACTAGGTAAATGTTTCACGCAGGAAGGGGACTCGGAAGCCCAGAGGCAAGATGTTGGTCCCTCAACCCCAAAGGTGGTGGGTTCAAGCCCTGCCAACGGTTACGGTTGAAAAATTTTTATCAAGTTTTTTTCGAGCAAAACCTTCTCCCCTCTCCCCCCCGGTCCAGGTAGATGGATTGACACCTGGTCCCATCAGAGACTGGACAATAAAAATGGCACCCCGTGTGCAGATCACAACATCTCTATGCACGTTAAAGATTCCTTGACTATTTACAGGGCAGTCCGGGCGAAATTGAAAAATCACCAAAACCCAGAGATCGCCTTAGTTGTGGATGCAAATCAAATCCAAATCAAGCAGGAACATTAGGTTAAACAAAGTAATTGACGAGTGTGAGGGGGATAAACCAAACAACAAGGCTATCGTAATTAGTTTGCTTAACCCGCCTTTCAAAATAATGGGTCATCTATGTAGCTCAGGTGAGCTAATGGCGTAAGTTTTCTTGCCCAAGATTTAAAAAATGAATTGCATGAAGCGGAGTTTGAGCCCAGTGCCTCTCGGTCACAGAGCAATACCTTTTTAACCACTCGGCCATCTTCGTCCTCTTTATGTAAAATGATGCAGCTTAATCAACTTACATGAGAAAGCCATAAGAGAAAAGAAACAGCACACACATCCGATGATAATCACTGAGCCCCTTGGTTTTTGTAGGAATGATGAATAAGTGCAGTATACAACACAGTTTATTGTCCTACTCTCTTCCATGACAGTGAAATCTGGACATTAGAGACAGTAAGGAATACAGTAGAGTACAAGCAGCTGAAATGAAGTATCTGAGAAGAGTAGTAGAAAACTAAAAGTGACAAAATCTGAAAAGATATCAAACCAAACCAGATGGCATAAAAAACTAAGATAGAAGTAAATCAACTGAGATGGTTTGGGCATGTAAACAGAATGAATGACAATAGAATAGCTATATCAGTGTACAGTGCTAAAAAACACGGAGAAAGTGGAAGAAGATATAAAAGAGGCATTAAAGCAAAGAAATTTAACTTTCACGGAAGGAAACAGAAAATGTCAGGACAGGGCAGCCTGGAGAAATATCATTTCGGGCGTCAAACCCATACACCGGAAGGTAAAATGGGAGTTTATAAAGAAAGAGAAGATGAATAAGTGCAAATTGTAAGAATTAGT
>JAXRKP010000746.1:32500-67500 GCA_037039925.1 Doris montereyensis | reverse complement strand
TCCTTGCTTGATTTAGATGTGAGTGAGTACCAGCCATGGGCAAAGAAGGATTCATATCAGAGTGTATATTGAGTGCCCATGAGGCAGATTTGTTGTATGCTCCCAAAGGAGTTGAAAAGGATTTTGAATGAAATGGCCTGATGGAGAGATCATTAGTGTAAAGACGGGTAAATGAACCTGTACTTGGGAAGGGATACCGACAATACATTCATTTAATCTCTTTTTTCTAGTTTAGAGGACATGGCTAAAATTGTAACATAATCCTCAATCTGTCGGTCTCTCTCAAATGGAATCCCTTAGGTGCTGTTTATTTTATGTGTGTTCTCTATCAAGTAAGTTGTTCTTTTAGGAGTACAAGAAAAAGCGCTGTTAGGTCCTACTTGTTTTCCTTCATTTTTTCATTTAGCTTTCATCTTGCTGTTTCTTCTTAATTCACCATGTATTGTCGAAAGGGTAAATTTCAATGAAACAGAAAGAATCTGGGGGTCACTGATTCAAGCTGATCATGGAATTTGTTACCCATTGTAAAATCATGTTTGAATGTGTAGTATTATACTGATGATTACATATCTGTCAGTCAACATATAAGGAAATTAACAATGCCAGAATTCTATTTGCCATGTATTGAGTGTTTGTGGAAAAATATTTGTGTAAGGATTGGTAAGAAACTTAACTTTCTTCGTTTCTTTTAATACTGTAACAAAAGATGGAATATTTTAACAGGTTTTTTTTTTACTTCTACATATATGAAATGCATTGAGCTTTTCCTTGGGCTTTCTATTCAATTCCAGGTGGGACAAATGTCAATACGACTCAACAGAAACGCACAAATTCCTCGTCCAGATCTCATTCTCACCAAACGCCTCCTCCAGGATCACGTAGTAGACATCGTTCTCTATCAGAGATTGCCAAATCACCGCGGTCAGACACAGGCAGTAAAAAGAATGACTTGCGGGCCAGATATTGGAAATTCATGTTTGACAACTTTCAGCGTGCTGTTGACTCAATATATCAGACTTGTGAACAAGATGCAAGCGTTGTGGAATGCAAGGTGAGATTGTTTGGTGCAGTCTAATGGCAAAAGGGGATCTCAAAATGAAAATCTTGAAATGGCCTCAAACTTGAAGTATATTTAAGGTTGAAAATGAAGTTATCATCAGCTATGAAAATGTTGTTGAATTGAGATACTTCAATTTAAGACTTTAATAATATAAGAAATATGCAATATATGCTCCTAATTAATTAGTATCTGAATTATTATTTTTTTCAGGAAGTAATAATGATGCTGGAGCAGAGCACCAAAGACTTTAAAGCCCTCATTGAAACCTTGAATATGATGAAAGCATATGAAAATTCTGCAAAGGAAGGAGACCGGTAAGTGAGGACATGCTGTCTATCCTATTTGTTCTGCTGAGAGGTAGGATAAAGTAGTAATCTTATGAACACTGGTCTATGAAGACATAAGTAATCATAGATGAAGAAAGAAGCATCACAAACACAAGCAATAAAAAAATGTTTCGAAGTTCTTTTGCCCACTGTTCATTTTGTCATTTCCTCTTTGTTTTCCTTTTTCTTTGGTCTACACCATTATGTATACAGTCGAATCCATACACCTCTATTCTTTATCAACAACCTATTAATATCCATTGCACAGATAGTCTGTCAAGAACACAAATGATATTGTCTCCTTAATGCCAAATTTGTTATTATGCCAACTTTTGCTTTATAAACAGGATTATCAATATAAAGGGATTTGACAGTATTATCATTTATTTCTCAAATGGCACTGCTAAATATCTATGGATGTGGTTTAAAGATGATTTCACAAAAAATATGATATCAACAGAGAAGTGTCCCTAACGAGGTTTGATTGTTTAGTACATTTGTAATGATTTTGCTATCTCCACATCTCAGACCTTCTGCTGTTGCCTGGGAAGTGAGGAAAATGTCTCCTAACAAACACGCACCCACATCTCCTGGTCCTGGATACAACGCTCAGTAAGTGGTTTAATGTATTTGATCCAGACACTCGTGGTGAGACACATCCTTGTAATCATCGTTTATGTGAGAATGATAAAAACCCAATCAGTCATTCAATCATTATATTGAAACACATGCATGCTTACCTTCAGTGACATCCATACCATTCAGAGGAGTATGAAGTGTGAACGATACTATTCCAACTTTTTTAGTAAAAACTGTTGAAATATGGCAGCTTATGTGAATGAAAATTCTTCTAAAAGACAGGGAAACAATGAAAGTTTCCATAATTAAACTTTCATCTAGCTCCGATGGAAAAGTTCCTCAAATGAAAACAAACGTGCGATCACATAGAACCTACCTGCAAAATATTGTTGTAGCCTGGCAACTGAGTCTGTGATGCTCAAAGAACGACCAACTCAGAATTATAGGGATCTTCACCCTAGAGTCGGCTATATAATAGCATTGTACTGCTGCAGGTATATAATAACATTGTATTTCTGGAAAAATATTATGTAATGTATCATTCAATATAAAAATCTTTCAAGCTAAGGCAGAGCTTGCAGCACTCTAGAAACTATGAAAATATTCAGGGGGAAAAAATATTCTCTCCTAAAATCTCCCAGAACTTCCAAGTTTAAATTGAACCAAACATTCTCTTGACTCTGGTGTTGATTCTTGCTTCGGCACCTGAAATTCCATAAAAAAGCAAAACAAATGTTTAAAGCATTGTAAATTGTCTCAGTTTCCGTGTTATACGTAAGGTCTTGTTTAAATTCAATCGTCTGAGAAATTTAGAAAATTTCCAAAAACCTAAAAAATCCTAAAACTGTTGTTTTGCTGCATGCTATGTGCCCGGTTTCCAAGGTGGCGCAGGCATCTCAGAACGATGGAGTTTCTGAGGATATTATTCAAGAATGTGTAAGGTATTTAGCAGTATACCCTTTAGCTAAAGCCCTTTTCATTATCTATTATTAAGATAAAGGAAGAACAAAAAGCTGAATCTATAGTCTATATCCCCGCACAAGTGCAGGCTCACCGACTGTACATGATTTACCCCCCAGCAGGCCATTTCATTCGAAGTCCTTCTCAACTCCCGGGGGAGCATACAGTACATAAGCCTGTTAGGCTTTTCGTACTAACACTGACAAAATCATTCTTAACCTATAGCTGGGTACTCATTTATACCTGAGTCATATGAGGAAAGTAGAGTGAAATACCTTTCCTAAGAGTATAACGTTTTATTTCTGCTCTCTTGTAAGACAGTGATGGTTTCCCCCCTCCCCCCCCTTTCTCCCCACATATCTGTCCATTCATGTAAATGCTTTAAAGTCGTTGGAAACTTTTCAAAATTATGATTTTTATTGAGTAAATTAATTTTTTTCTTTTTGATTACTTTCTCAGACGGAAAGACAGTTTTGAGATATCGGGAAATAGCTGGGCTGACAAAGTGAAAGGCGTGAGAGCTGTCCTTACATCACCGAAGCAGTCTTCATCGGGAGGATCCGATGTCTCTGTTATGTCCGTCACTCTGGCACAACCCGGAGGTACCAACAGCATAGCGAAGGAGTCAACTATTTCTGTCAAATCAATTGGTGAGGTTTTAGCCATTCTGAATTATGAACTTTGCAGACAATTTCTTCACTATTAGCTGATAGACACATGGTGGCATTTTTTTGGGCATTAGCGGGAAAATCTGGCAGGTTTTCAGGCTACTTTCATTTTTTTAATGTATTTAATTAACTATCACTATCAGGTTTATCTAAAATAAGAGATGTTTACTGATACAGCTGATCACTTTTTTATATACATAAATTGCTTGCTTTGCGATGATTTTCAGGCCTTTTAAGATCACATGGATAGGAGTGTCTTTATTTTTTTAAGATAGCTAAAATAGTCATCTTGCTATGATAGGAGTAAAGAAAGAACAAAATACATAACGGAAAAGGACTCCCCTAAAAAGCAAACCAAACAGACCAGGCAACAATTCACCCATCCCATCGGGCTTTGACAGTGAAGTCAAATTATTTATGTCATTAAGACATTGCTAATCGATCTTTTACGTTTTAGTGATTTCCTCAAGGCTTTGAGTCATTGATTTAATTCATAAACAAACTGTCTTTTGGTCTCGTTTTGGTACTCCTTTGCCACAGACTATGTTTGAGACATTTTTTATATTTCCCTGTCTCTTCTAATTTCATCAGAGGAATCATTTGAGGATGACGGATGGGAGACAGTACAAAGAGGAAGATTGAGAGCGAGGTGTTCTCCGTGCAGAAGTCCTCAGAAAATTTGGCCACTCCACCAAGTGCCAAGCGCAACCTCATGCGCTCATTCTCTGTACCAGATCAAGAAAAGTCAAAGAAAGAATCTGTCAAGGGGGAGAAACCAGCTTCAACACCCCTGCGAGCCTTGTCTGAGAAAAGTCTGACGTCTCCAGAGAGTCACGATCGGGAGAGGAACCACAGCAAAGACAGTGAGAAGGAGAACATTCCGTTCAAGGGCAATGAAGCAGCCTCTGCGAAAAGAAGTCATCCGGTGAATGAGACCCTGACTGTGATAACCGATAAGAAGGCCTTCAAATGCAATGTTTCTCCCTCTGAGCTCCATCTACTGGAAGGCAGTGATAAAGTGGATGCAAATGATGCTTTGGCATTGCAGCTTGCAGCAGTGAGACATTTGTCTTATTACTTGTTTTGTAATGTATAGCTACCCACCAATATGTAAAAAAACGTATATTTTGTACTTGGTTTTTGGAGGGCTTTGAGTCCGCAAGTCTGTAGTTACCTTAAAAAGTATGTATTTGAGGATTGACTGTGTGTTGTTTTTAAAGAAACCCTAAGTGAATGGCGGAGACTCAGAGAGATTGGAGTGAAAGTTCGGAGACGTCATTCTGAGTTTGAAAGACTATCGTCGCACTTGTCCAGCAATGTTTTATTGCTTTTTATAAATGTGTTTATGATGAACCTGATCAATATATGATGCAAAATTTTATGGTTTGTTTGTGGATGTGCATGCCTTCTTCATGATTTCATCTCATCTCAAATCCATTTGACAGGAAATGGAGCAGGCAATAGATGAAGAATTGCAGCTTAGCAGTGAGTTGGAGTTGGCGCAAAGAAAGCTCTGGCCTATGCGGTGCAAGAAGAGGAGAGCTGGTTAAAGGAATTGGCACGAGAGCAAAGTTCTCAAGTGGAGGATATCGACAGTGTTACCGAACTTGCTGTGAGTGGAATTTTTGTTTACTTAAAACTTTTTCATACCTTTCCTTAACTCATTAGTGTGAAGATTTCGTGACTGGTAGACCCTGACCTAAATTCAACATCCCAGAAATTAGATCGCGGTGGCGTGTTTACATTTTCTGAGCTTCCTGCGGGCTTCTGATGGTTGGCGTTAGGAAAAGGATTCTACATCTCTCATAGTATCGCTATTCTAACAGTTTATGATGACAAAATTGATGGTAAAAAGGAAAATAAACGCAGAAAACTTAAACAATTGAAGCAGGGCGATGAACCATGTGTAAACGAAGGGAATATAGTAGCAAAATAATATGATCAATGGCGGGCTCCGCGGAAAGTGATGCTATTACTTAGGATCATTACCTTTGGCGTAAGCGGCTTAAACTGACCAATGAGCTTTCTATAAATAATAGTACATATAATCATTAGAAAAATAGGTTTGATGAGCCAATCTTATCATTGAAAGAGAAGGTGTTACTCGTGGCGGCTAGAACAACGGGAAGCAGTTATTCTCATTTTGCTATTTTGCGGTGTCGATAAAATTTCATGTCTCCTGCGGTTTCCCTGATTTGAAGAAGAAAGAAAGAGGGGGTTGGGCGGTTGCCAATATAATGGAGATTTTTTACTAGGGGAGGGGGTGGGTAGATGTTTTATATTGTAGTCAATTAAAAACTCTAGATCTAGTTTTACGTTTTTGATCCTAAGAAAGAGGAAGACTGGTGGGGGGGGGGGGGGGTAGCTAAAAGTAGAGCAGAGGAAGATTTATAATTGGCAGAGTTCAATCAAGTTAAAGAACAAACCTTCCAAACCTCATTTTCTTCTTGGTAGACTGAGTAAGTATTTGTGCGTGTGTTCAGGCTATGATATTGTCACTCTTGTGTTTGATTTATTTTTCAAAGGAGATAAAAAGAAATGTTTTGTTAAATGATAGGGGTAGATCTATCAGCTATCAGAATTATTTTTTCTTTTCAGAAATGGTTCCCTGTGAAAATTCGCTGAAATATTATTAATCCAAAGTGAAACATTAAAGAAATGTGTGATCACTTTTCATTTCATTGAGATGCACCAGAAAGTCAATCACTTATGATTTGAATTAACAATTTATAATAATGCATTGAAATTGGAAATATTTACGCTGGTCTCCATTTCTGGCATCGGGAGAGTATTTCATTTTCTATGTAGGATTTTTTGTATTGAGGTGGGAAATTTTCAGTTGACTTTTTGCTGGACACCCTGTTGTGGATGGTGAGGCATCATTTTGTCGTCCATTTCCAGTCATGCATGCTTTTTTCTGACGATTCTTTCATGTTGAAACTAAACAATTCTGATACCTTGTTTAAAATTGTAAAGTTTGCCCAGGACTTAGTATAGGATTTCGACACAGTTTTCAATACTTTCTTTAGTTTTAGCATCTATACCATGAACTGCGTATCTACGGCCCATCTTCCTTTCTTCAATTCTGGAGAAATTAGGAATGTCGTGTGTGTTAAAAGCCGATTGCGCACATTGTTGTATGGTTTATGTCAAAGGAAGAGAGACAGAGGGAAATGTGCATATTTTAAGTGCGATTGCGTACGTGTGTGTATGTGTGAGAAGGGTAGGCAGAGAATGTTTGTGTGCGTGTTTAGTGCGACCAATCGCGCATGTGTGTATTAGAGAGAGAATCTATGGAGAGTCGGGGTTTACGGAGGGCCGAAAGGCGAATGCAAATATTTAGTAAGAATATAGGAGGTTGGATGATCGAAGTGATATCATGCACGCACGACCTGATGGCAGAATAGAGGTGGGGCAGGGTGAAAGAAGGTCATTGTGAAAACATGATAGCAAATCAAGAGGCAACTAACATACAATATCGGAAGAGAAAGAGAAAAAACGAATGTGTCTTCCAGTACAGTGTAGGCATGGGTGGGAAAGGGTAGAGCCAGGAGAAGGCAATCATGTACTATACTAGATTTAGGTCTAGATCTAAATTCTGGTTTTATTGAAGAAGGTTGCTAACATCATGAAGATTTTTTTTACAAGGGGGGGGGTGGGAAGATGTTTTACGTTGCAGTCAATAAATCTCTAGCTCTAGATCTAGTTTTAAGTTTTTGATCCTGGAGAAAGAAAGAGAGAGACTTGGGGGAGGGGGGTATTTAAAAGTAGGACAGAGGAAGATTTACAATTGGCAGAGCCATACATTTTAGAAAAATCTTGTAAATCTCATTTTCTTCTCCGTAGAGTGATGTAAGTATTTGTGCGTGTGTTTAGGCTATGATGCGTTCACTCATATGTTTGATTTATTTTCGACTTAAGAGAGAGAATTTTTATATTATTATTTATGTCGTTTTTGCACTATGTGCATGTTTTGGGAAATGATAGGGGTATCAGCTATCGGAAATATTTTTTTTCAGAAATGTGTAGAAAAATGCTAAAATATTATTAATCCAAAGTGAAACATTAAAGAAATGTGTGATCAGTTTTCATTTAATTGAGATGCACTAGAAAGCCATGCACTTATGATTTGAATTGACAATAATGCATTGAAATTGGAAATATTTACGCTGTTCTCCATTTCTAGCATCGTCGGGAGAGTATTTCATTTCCTAGGTAGGATTTTTTCTGTTCAAAAATGTTTTCACATTCTTTGGAATTACCATCAAGATTCTGCTCCATAGAGGAGAATTTTGAAACACTGGGCTTATAGATATATGTACATTGGATAATACAAAGGAGCCACAGTGGAGTGAAGTCAAAGGCGAAATATGACAATAAGTGACAGCTCCAATAATAAATACAGAACAAACACGGGACGTTTTGGGTATAACCTTCAGATCAGACAACAAACGAGAAATATCTTGAATCTAGATCTAAGTACTACCTCAGGCATCACACAATGTGATGTCAGAAGAAAAACAGAAAGGAAAAAGAAAGAAAGAAAAAGACAGTGATGATAAGAAACGTAGTAGAAGGAGATGTGAAGAATGAGCGCTTTGTAATTTATATACATTTCGCACCTTCAATGTAAATGTTTGCCTTCAGTGATATTTCCTTTCATTCATTCTCTATCATTTCTTATTTCTAGACCCAGTGAGATATAGATCTAGTTTTATAGTTATCCTATTTTTTTCGTTCTTGTTTCCCATACTCACATATCTCTGTGTGTGTGATGCCTGAGGTAGTACGTCACATGTTTTTTCTGTCTCACATTGGATGTGAATCATAGTTTTGCTCAACCTGATATTCTACTTCTGGGAAAGACGCTTAACATTATTTTCATCACCCTGTCTATCCAGCCGTTCTAGAAAGAAAAAAATCTGAAGGATCAGGTCCATAATGTTCCACATAATGCCATAGAAACTGAGATAGGTTCTGTTTCTCAAAGGGCAGCAAACTAAGATTACGAGAAGAAACTTTACATTGAATAAAAAAAGATATGGTGCTTTTATTGAAAAAACGATATCGGGCACTTCTATTGCTTACGAGTTCAATTTGATTCTGACATTTTTCAATATCTATGGTATCCCCAGACTACTGGTAGTTCGTTAGAATCGTCTGCTCCCAATATCACGGACTGGGAGTCTCTTGTGGCTGTGCATGAAGGTGAGGAGGATCACAGCGTAAAATAAATTTGAACTGTAGGTTTTGACATACTCTGGGACATTGATTGTGAGTCTTGTTATTTTGTATGTATGTATGTTTGTGTGGGAAGTGAGGGGAGGGTGAAAATTGAGAATAAAGGTAGGTAGGGTGGGCAATGGCCCATTAAGAATTAAAATCTTATCCAATGTCTGAAATGGACGATGGACGCAGATGAAAACGTTTAGTAGTGAACAGACTTTAAACATTTTTCTTCTGAATAGCGTGTAATCCTCCCCCCCTCCCCCACTATAATATTTTTAAAATATTCTTGTTTATTAGGTGATTGTGTTTTGATTTTTGAAAGAACCAAAATCAAAAAAATCTAAATTTGATGAAAGATAGAGTGCTTGATCTTTGTGGAAAGTCTTGAGGTGATCATGTTGGGTTGTTTTTTTCTTCCCGTTGCATTCAGCTGAGATGAACATTGTAAGCAAAATGTCTTGGAGTGACTTGGTGGTTGAAGTGGATGATGCAAGGACCCCAGGTCATGGAGTTCACATGCACGAAAAATTGTCCTCTCCATCTCGAAACGGTAAAACTTATGATATGTCTCATCTAAATTTAAATGTATTTGAAATGTAATTAGATAAGTAGTAGAGTGTTAAATTTATAGATAAGGAGTAAGATACTAGGATTGATAAATTGATAAATCAACACTTGAATTCAAACAATTTGTGATGAGCCATCAATACACAGCTTGGTGATTCAAAATGACATTATCCAAACTACATTGTCCTAACTACATATTTGCCGATTTTGAAGCTGTAATCCTTATAAATCAGATTCACAGTCGTCAGTTGTCCTGTCGAAGAGAAAAAAAGAAAGAAGTAAATTCGGTGTTTGCTTAGTAAAAATTTGGGGTTCACTTGCATTTTGCCCCAACTTTAGATTCTCTTTCCAGCTGAAAACGTAACATCCTTCTTTTCTCTCAAAGCGAGTTAATGTGTTTGTAAGAACAATGTAATTCTAAGCCGGACAAACTGGCTTTTTTTTTCTTCTTCTGGCGTTATACAGGTCGCCAACTGAGTCCAGAAGGCGAAATGAGGAGAAGCAAGCGAAGGCCCAGGAATTGAGAGGGAAATTGATGCAAGAAAAGGCGGAAAGATTACGGGAGCTGTCAAACAAGGTGAGATTTGTGTTAAAAGATAACAGGTTTTGATTTGTGTTTAAAGATATCAGGTGAGATTTGTGTAAAAGAGAAAAGGTGAGATTTGTGTTAAAAGACAACAGTTGAGATTTGTGTTTAAAGCTGAATGGGGAGATTTGTGTTAAAAATTAACAGGTGAGGATTTGTGTCAAAAGGTAACAGGTGAGATTTGTGGTAAAAGATAACAGGTGAGATTTGGGTTAAAAGATAACAAGTGAGATTTGGGTTAAAAGCTAAATTTTTGATTTATGTTAAAAGATAACAAGGGAGATTTGGGTTAAAAGATAACAAGGGAGATTTGGGTTAAAAGATAACAGGGGAGATTTGGGTTAAAAGATAACAGTTGAAATATGTGTTAAAAGATAACAAGGGAGAATTATGTTCAAAGATGAAAGGGGAGATTTGTGTTAAAAGATAATAGATGAGATTTGTGTGAAAAAATGAAAGGGGAGATTTATGCTAAAAGATGAAAGGGGAGGATTTATGTTAAAAGATGAAAGGGGAGATTTGTGTTCAAAGATGAAAGGTGAGATTTAGGTTAAAAGATAACAGGTGAGATTTGTGTTAAAAGATGTCAGGGGAGATTTGTGCTCAAAGATGAAAGGGGAGATTTGTGTTCAAAGATGAAAGGTGAGATTTATGTTAAAAGATAACAGGTGAGATTTGTGTTAAAAGATGTCAGGGGAGATTTGTGCTCAAAGATGAAAGGGGAGATTTGATTTAAAAGATAGCAAGTGAGATTTGGGTTAAAAGATAACAGGAGAGATTTGAGATTTGTTAGAAGATAACAAGGGAGATTTGTGTTCAAAGATGAAAGGGGAGATTTGTGTTTAAGATGAAAGGAGAGATTTGGGTTAAAAGATAAAGGAGAGATTTGGTTAAAAGATGACATTGAGATTTGTGTTAAAAGATAACAAGGGAGATTTGTGTTACAAGATGATAATTGTGTTTTGTGTTAAAAGATAACAGTTGAGATTTAGGTTAAAAGATAACAAGTGCGATTTGGGTTAAAAGTTTAATGTTCTGATTTGTGTTAAAAGATAACAAGGGAGATTTGGGTTAAAAGATAACAGGAGAAATTTGGGTTAGAAGATAACAATTGAGATTTGTGTTAAAAGATAACAAGGGAGATGTGTGTTAAAAAATGAAAGGGGAGATTTGTGTTAAAAGATGAAAAGGGGGATTTGTGTTAAAAGATGAAAGGGGAGATTTGTGTTAAAAGGTAATAGGTGAGTTTTGTGTTAAAATATAACGGGGGAGATTTGTGTTAAAAGATAACGGGGGAGATTTGTGTTAAAAGATAACAGGTGAGAATTGTGTTAAAAGATATCAGGGGAAATTTGTGTTAAAAGATTTGAGATTTCTGTTAAAAGTCGAATGGGAAGTTTTGTGTTAAAAGAGGAAACGGGAGATTTGTGTTAAAAGTTAAAGTTTCTTTGAATTCCATTTTGGTCCATGGAGCTCCAGCTTATAACGGTGAGTATAGCATGAATCAGAACAAGTTGACAATACGTTGCTTCCTGGACGACGTGCTAATCTGTTGAAAGTTTTACTCCCAGCTAATGATGGGCGATTATGCGCGCTCTACTGATAGGTCCTACTTCTTTCTTCACCCTCTTTCACTTATCTTTCTTCTTGCTGTTTCCTCCTTTTTCACTGCATATGGTGGACTGGGTAAATTTCAATGAAGCAAACAAACCCAAGCTGACATTTTGGTACCCATTCACACCTTTTTGTCATGCCAAGCGTTTTGATTCTCCCAACAGGTAGCCGAGGTAAGGGCTTACAAGGAAGAGCTCATGCGGCAGAGCAAAACACTGTTGGAGCACAAACTTCAAAGGGCAGAAGAGAAGAGACAGTCTCAGCTGAAGCAGAAAGCCCAGAAAGCTCATGAAGAAGAAGCCAAAGTGAGTACACTGAATTTTTGTATTGGTTTTTTAACTCAGGTGGCACTTGCTGAAAACGTCTGTGACTTTGTATTCTTAAAGCCTACATTTGATTGGCTTACGGTCGTCGTCTGATTTGGGTCTAAACGTACTTATGCTTGTGCTGTCGTAGAGGTGACATAAGGTTTTTAAAAAAATTGTCTTCTAATCATGCAGATATAAATCGGTTCATGTATCTGACAGGTGTGGCAAGCAGGATCTTATCAAATCTGACTGCAGGCTTTCTTTTATTTTTCTACTTCTTTTTTTTTTTTTTTTTTTTAAGTTGGTTCTGATTTTAGGGGAGTAGAATTTTTGTGTGTTTGTTTTCCACTCATCATGTTTAATTATCATTAATGAAGGAAAGATAAACAATTTTTAATTGTTCTCATCATAGCCATCAGGCTAACACCACACTAGCACTGGATGGATGCAATTTCTGCAATGCCTGTCATGTTTTTATTTCATGTGTGTGTGAAGATAAATAGGAAATTGTTTCATTCTACATATCTCCTTTTAAAAAATTTGACTTGTAAAAAGCATGAGCTGGGCACTTTTTGTAACCATTGCACGACTTTGTCTGTCAAAAAAAGTTTACAACAGTGAGATTTTCCAGGGCATTGGTGGGGGGGGGGGGGGGTGTCAAAATATGAGCATTGTACATTGCTGTGGGATCACTGGAGTTTACTTTCTTCTTGAGCATGGACTTAAATGAAAAGAACAGAAATCTAAAATGTGAGTCTATGTTTTTTGGAGAAAGATAATGCGTATGTAAATATTTTGGAAATCTTTTAGTTACATGGAGTGGTGAGGGTGGGATGTGAGGAAGAAGAAGAGAGAGAAGGAGAAGGGGGGGGCAATGTGTCAATGACGTCCTGTGCACTCGCTGAATATGCATGATACTTTATGTATGATAGGCATGATGCTTTTGTATTATCTTATGTCTGTCCTACCAAACTTCCTCTCAATATCCAAAATCCATGCAGAGTTTGTTTTTTTTTGCTTTTAAAGCAGCTGCGTTTTTGCTTTTGAAACAAGGCATTTTTATGTTCATTAAGTGACATTGCCTCCATCCCAAAAGCGAAACAAATCATCATAAGCTTAGTTAGCTTATGTTTAATATTTCAGTGTTTTAGGTTGTTTTTATTTCAAGATTTTGTTATTTTTTCATCGGGTTGTTATATTGTTTGTCCTGTTTCTGTCTACATATTATTTTGCTCTTGTGGGGGACGAAATGGCCGAGTAGTTAAGAGCATTGCACTGTAACCCAAAAGTACTAAGTTTGAGCCCTGCTTCAGGCTTTTCATTTTCTTATTTGGGCAAGAAAATAAATCCTATTTAAGTATTTGCTCACTAAGGTGAACATGAGTGACTCCTGTTGCATTGAACGTAAGCCCTGTATGATAGTCTATATTTCCTTTCTTTAAAGAAATTGGAATGCCAGGTGTGACACCTTTCGGTACCTGCGCGGACGGCTTTGATTTAAAAACTTCTTTTTATTTTATTTTGCTCTTGTCGAGTTGGTCTTAAATTTCAAATCACTGAATGTGTTTCATATATTCTACTATTTGTTCCTCAAAGGCATTCTTAAATGTTGATCCTAGTGGCATTTATGTTTCCACGAATAACCATTCATGCTTTTACTGCTTTTAATAGCTATGTTTCCGATTAGTTAAGGCATTGATTCCAGTGAAGACGGATAACACATTGATTCTTTTATCTCATCAATGTGTCTAGGCCAATGAAATAGCGTTTATCAACAGTCTTGAGGCTCAGAACAAGCGCCATGATATCATGTCTAAACATCAAGAATCAGAAGCTCGCCTTCAAGACTTGATGGTAGGCATGTGTGGGGGAATTGCGTGAACGAAATGAACGTAATCAACTTGTAAGGGGTGGGAGGGGTTACATTGAGAATTCTGCCTATGAGCTTTTTTGTTGTTTTAATACTCTCTGAAAGGCTTTTTTCTATAATTTGGCTGACAGGACACTTAACATGCATCAGCCTCAAAGGCTGAAAAGAAAAAAGAGAGAGAGAAGAAAAAGGAGAAGCTTTGATGTATATTATATTTAAACACCTTTTTTGTGTTTATTTGCCATCCATGCGTGTTGTATTTTAAATGTCTGCTTTTCATATTGTCTCCTCTCTTTAAAACAGAAAATGTAACTAATTGTTTACGGGTTTTGTAGGTGGGATTATATCGTGCTTTTTTTCCTTCGGGATCTGTTCGTTAAGTTATTAGTTATTATTTAGTATGTAATCTTATTTATGTATCATGGGATTTTTTTTTCAAATCTTGTTCTTCTACCTTTGTTCACTTTAAGACATCATTTATTTTTTTCTTCGTGCTGTCGCCATTTCACGTCTACAGGATGAGCGTCAGCGTCGGCATGAGGAGAAACAGGCTAAAGAAGCTGCTGTAGAAGAAAGAAGGAAGGCTTTGGAAGCCGATCGAAAAGCCAGACTCCTGGAAATGCTAGAAAAGAGGAAGCTGCGCGATGCCCGAATAGAACAGCAACAGCTGGTGAAAGAAAAGGAGCGTTTGGAGGCTATGAGAACCAAAGAAAAGTAAGCTAGCTACGTCTCTAAATGGGGGGGGGGGGGGGGACACATTTTCATGGTGTCTTTTAAATTCCACTGTGTTTCTTTAGTCTCCAAATGAACGGCCAGGTTTTAGTTTCAGGCAAAATCGATGTTAGAGATGCTGGTGGTCTTTGAACTACGATAAAAAAAATGTGATTGTGAGGAGGATTCTCTTTTATTATCATCCTCATTATCACCATTTTTATTGTTGTTATTCTTCTTCTTCTGAATTATTACTATTATTATTATCACATTTTTTATTTACTATCAGTATTACTTTATTATTACTATTACGGTTATTGACTTATTGTATGCCGCCCCGTTACATTCATGAAGGTTTCTGCATTTCATGCGTTAAATTAAATGTGATGGCGGGAATTTACAAACCGAACAGTTTTGTGTAATCTGTCTTAAATTGCTCTTTCTAATTTCAACATTTTTTTTTGCAGGGAAAGAGAAGAACGCCTGGCTGCCATGAGTGCTCAGCATGAGGCCCAGAAGCAAGAGCTCCAGAAGAAGATCCTCCAAAAGGTAACACGCGCCCCTGTCGTTTTGAATAAATACATAGTTGCCAACCAGTTTGTATAAAACATATTTAGCATGATTTTTTGTTTTTGAGTCCATAAGTCTGTACTTACCTTGAAAAGCACGTATTATATGAGGGTTTACTGTATTTAAAAAAAAGAGAAAAAAAGAAACCGTAAGCTAATAGCAGAGACTCAGGGGGAAAGTCCTGAGACGCCAGTCTGAGTTCAGAAAGCTACTGTTGCACTTCATCCAAAAGGCCAGTGATCTGCAAAACTTTGTGTTATTTGATTTAAAGGGGTTAATTCAATTTAAAAGTTGAATTATCAATCTGTCCTGGAATACTACGGGCTGTCATGCAAGTTAGAACAAATTCATACTGTCAGAGTCAATTTCTTCAATTTGAAACGGTTGGCAGCTATAATGTTTTTTTCCTGTATGACGACCTGCCTGCCAAATATCACTGTTGTTTCATAATATCCTCTTTGTGAGTTTTTTAAAATCTCTTTTTATTTCTCTATCCTTCTTTAAAAGATGTGTTGTGAAAAATAAACAACAAAAAGAACATTGCATAGAAAAAATTGGTAACAGGGTAGCATTAGGTCATCAAGTGCCTCGAAAGGTTGTCTTGCTTTTTATCCACTTGATGGGTTGTTATGTTTGGAGGCAAGAGTTTTTTTACAGAATACTAGAATGGAAGGCAGCTTTGCAAGACACACGGTGATTGAATGCTAATACTACACAAATCTCAAGTAAATTGAGCTCTTTTTTGCATTCATGGTTTAATGTTTTTGTGTGCAACAGAGTTGTCGTAAATATTATAAAATTAAGGTAAGATTTACTGTTAAACAATCTCTCTCTCTCTCTCTCTCTGTCTCTCTCTCTCTCTCTCTGTCTCTGTCTCTCTCTCTCTCTCTCTCTCTCTCTCTCTCTCTCTCTCTCTCTCTCTCTCTCTCTCTCTGTCTCTCTCTGTCTCTCTCTCTGTCTTTCTGGCTCTCTGTCTCTCCCTCACTCGTGTATTGATCTTTGTTCTCTTTGTCTACAGCAAAGTGAAACAACCCAACGCCATGAAGAGTACTTACAGAACATCCGAGATCGGGCGTTTGAAATGAGTGTGATGAGACACTCTACAGAGGACCACAACGATGCTCCTAAATTGACTCCCTATGACCACAATAAGCTTTGTGTTATCTGCAATGTCTTGGTAAACACTGCGATTCATATTCCTGTTATTGAATTTGAGATTTGTTGACTCGGTCATTATATAACGTTTGAGGGAAGAAAAAAAAGGAAAACCAATTTTGGTTAATTTCTTTAAAGGAAGAGCTCTACTTTCATTCTGTGTATTGTTATTTTCATTTCATTAGGATTTTCCTAGAGCGAAGAGAAATTTTATTGTGATATTATCAGCGCTAGGTCTGCGGCGTAGAGGAATTCATACTGTGGGCATTAGGGTTGAGTGAGTTTAAGAGATAAGACCTTGGTAAGTCTTCCATTTCGTATGAATGGCTTGATGAACACTTGAACTTGATTTTTGTTTTTTTCCCTTGTGAAAAGTTAAAATAACTTTTCCTGTTCTTAGTTTGCCTCAATCTGTATGTCATATTTTTTCTCTACAATCAGATTCTAAATCAAGGTGAAATAAATTTCCAGTACTTAGTTTCCTCAGTCTTCATGTTTTGTCTTTTCTTTCCAATCAGATTCCATCAGAAGTTTATTTGCTCAGCCACTTGAGAGGCAAGAAACATCAACAAGCTCTCAAAGACAGCAATTCTGGCAAGGAAATGACCAAACAAGACATTGTGAGTTGAATAGATTGGTTATTTTCATTACTGATGTATTATGCCTATGGTGTTTAGGCAAGATTGGAATGTCTGGAATGAGTTGTGTTTTTTTCATTCATGTTTAGGTTGGAAAGGTTGGAAATCAATGTCCAGGGTTGGCAAGAATGGAGAAAATCAGACTGTGGCAGAAACACCCCTTGAAATATTAACAAGAATATAAATGGACATTGAAGGAGTGTTCCATTATATTTCATTTATATAAAGTTCGCTAGAAGGCCTTTCAATCACGATTTGAAATGAGCTTCTCTCTGTTTGGCACCCAATTTTTCCATGTAAATGTACTCTGTTGCCAGTTCTGGCATTGAATGTGTGTTGATGTTTTTCAGATAGGAAATTTGAAGCTGGTTTATTGCTGGACACCCTGCAACGTAACACATCGATTAGCCATATTACAATCTGTGGCTGTTTAACATCTGGAGAGGCATTGTAGTGAAACCGTAGTGTTGTGTTTGCTGGCCCATATGTTTTTTCACAATGTTGTACTCTTGGGAAAGATACTTCACTCTGCTTTCCTCACTTGACTCAGGTGTGAATGAGTACCCAACTATATGTAGAGAATTATCTTGTCAGAGTGTTAATATGAAGCACCTAACAGGCTGCTGTACTGTATGCTCCACAGGGAGTTGAGGAGGACTTTGAATGAAATGACTTGCTGGGGGATAAATGATGCACAGTCGGTGAGCCTGCACTTTTGCGGGAATACGGACTATAAATCCATCTTTATTTTGTATTTCACATTGCTCTTAGTTGCCTGTGTGTTTGAATTAGTTTACTGGAACAATCCTTCGAACAACAAATGTTAAAGTCTCTGCTTGAGGTATTTGGAATACCAGTCTTGATTTATGTGCAATTTGTCATGTTACGCAATCTGGTCCAACAAACAAAAAAAGCACATGATCAACCTTATTATTTTGTCTTCTTAATATATAAAAAAAAAAACAATTGCGTGAGTTGTCTTACTTTAACATTGCGATAAACTTTGTCTTCGTGCAGGAAAACTTTAACCTACGGAATATTCTTGACGCACCAGACAACAGCAATCATCCTAAGATTGTCACAGAAAAGGAAAGACAGAAATCATTGAAGAAGCGATGCAAAAAGCTGAGACAACGCATGGTTACACGGTAAGCACATTTGCCAGATGAATTTTACATTTGTCTTAAATGAGATGGAAAAGATTTCCCGACAATGCCATACAATATGTTAAGGTTCTGAAAATGTGTGAATTTTTTGTTGTTGTAAACAGCAATTACCCACTCTGAATAATGTAATACGAAAAGAGTCACAGTGGAGGGATGTCAAAGGCGAAATATGACAATAAGTGACAACTCCACTAATAAAGACAGAACAAACACGTGACGTTTTAGGTATAATCCTTTGATAGATAGTTCATCAAAAGTAGACGTCTTTGATAAAAATACTTTGTGATGATTAAAATGAGTCCCAGTAAAAAAAAATCCAAAAAATCCTTCGTCAGACAACAAACGAGAAATATCTAGAATGTAGATCTAAGTATTACCTCGGGCATCACACAATGTGATGTCAGAAGAAAATCAGAAAGGAGAAAGAAAGAAAGAAAAAGACAGTGATGATAAGAAACGTAGTAGAGGGGGTGTGAAGAATGATCAAGAGGGGAAGATTCAGATCTAGAATGAAATAAAAATATGAAAATAAGTAAGTAATAAAAGGTGAGAAGGAGATAGAGAGAAGGAGATATATATATATATATAATATAGAGAGAGAAAAAGGAAGAAAAAAAGGCAGGGGGAAAAAGAAAGGGAGAGAGAGACGTGTGAGTATGGGAAACAAGAATGAAAAAATAGGATAAATATAAGACTAGATCTAGATCTCACTGGGTCTAGAAAGAAGAAATGATAGAGAATGAATGAAAGGAAGTATCAATCAAGGCAAAAATTTACATTGAAGGTGCGAAATGTATATAAATTACAAATGTATCGATGCAATAAGGGAACAGAGTAAACAACTTATCTGAAATTTCAAAAAATGCCAGTTGGCACTAGCTGATGCTTTCCAAGTTATCGAAGTCTGTTTGTTCTGTCTTTATTAGTGGAGTTGTCACTTATTGTCATATTTCGCCTATGAATAATGTTAAAGATTTGATTAGACGAAACAGATTTATCGGTACAAAGAAATTTGTTTTTATATTTCTGGTATTTTTAGGTTTGTTTTACAAGCTATTAATCTGAAAATCTTTTTTTATTTGTAATATTCTCCCTCTTTTCAATGAATATTTTTTTAGTCACATTGATTCAGACATTTCTCCAACAATGTGTTGCTTTGATGCATGTAACTTGTTTTTTTTTCTTTTCTTGTTTTAAAGTTCTGTTTTCAGATTTATTGATTTTAACAAATATGGGAATTTTGTTGTTGCTTTGTAAAAGAAGAAAAAAATTGTAGGTAAATATATGTTTGATTTTAATATAAAAATCTTTTTTTTCCTCCAGTGGTGTTGAGTATGAAAGCACTCTGGCCAACAAGCAACAGCTTGCGGACTCTGAGCACAAGGCAAAGTGAGTATACCAATCTCAGTGAAATGATTCTAAATCCGTGATAGAGTGAAGAGACCTGTCCTAAAATTCATTGACCATTCAATTCCATATGTACCATTTGTATAGAAGAAACACAAAAATTAAGCCTTTTTGCTTTTGAGTTTAGGTTTTTGCTTTTAGTATATACATGAGTAACAGTCAAAATACAGTCCTATATCATTGAAAAGTTTGTAGCGTCCTTGGTTGCCATAGAAACGGCCGTCATCTTGGATTTTGACTCAATTTTCAAAATTTATCTCCTCCCTTAGTTATGAATAAAATCACTCAAAACCTGTGGATCGTTGTTCCATTCAATATCTAAAGAGGGATGTCGGGTTTTAAAAATATTTTTTGGATTGTTTTTTTTTTATGAATTTTTGAAAATACTATATCGTGAATGTACAGAAACGGCATTTTTATTGCAAATTAAAATAATTCTCAAAAAGTTAACAATATATATAAAAACCCTGATGTCATTGTATTAACATTGACAAGAGGAACCTGTTTGCCAAATATAATACAAATCGTTTGGTAAATGGCAGGGGAGATAGAATTTTAGTGTGGAAAAACTACATTTTGAGAAACATGCAAGTAAAAAAATCAAAAGAAAATAACACAAAACAAACGCTTCAGATGGGTTTCCCTTGTTGTAGCAGCCCCCTTACTCTTTCAACAGTCTCTGGCATTGTTACTAATGTAAAGAGGATTATAAATCTAGGTTTAGATGTGCACTGTTGTGAAAAGACGTCAAAATGACGAGGTTTTTGTTTTTTTCCTCTATATCCTATGCTTGTGCGTGTGTTTACATACACACTGACGCACAACATCTCTTACATCACACATCGATCGGCCGAAGCGACGAGAGATAACGGCAGAAACTAGGTCACTTCGGTGATGCCACATTTGGCGATTAACTGCCAATATACAGGTTTTTACTGCCATTTTCTCAGTCAGTGTTAGGGTAATTCACGTCAAAATTTTGATTGTTTTTACCTACCCTCGCCTACAAAATATATTGTAAAAAAAAAATTATACGTCATATGGACATTTTTCTGCCATGAACTTGTAGATAAATGATCGTTCTACCCGAATATGCAAAGAACAGAAAATCAGCCTTTTGGTCCCAAACTTGCCAGTCCAGGACTGACGGAATATTGAGATATTCCAATGACAATGAAATTGTTTGTGTTTGTGCTTATATATGAACACACAAGTCTTAAGTTTCATCATTTTCAAGAACTTTTTGTTTGCCTTTTTTTTATTATCCTTTCAAGAAGTAAAGTATTTTTACACTTACACTTAGTTTTTTAGAAAGGGTTTGTTTATTTACTCTTTAGTTTTCCCCTGACATTTGTGTATATAATCCAATTTATGATTCTGTTACATCTTATGGCTGTCACTGTTAAGTTTTTTAAAGTTTTTTTTCAATTATGTTTTTCCAGCCATTTTCTGTTTTGAAAAAGAAGTCCCAATTTAAAAAAAAGTCCAATTTTTTTTTAGATATTTGTGTTTTTATTGCTGATTTTCATCTGTCATCATAGCCATCATAATTCACCATCATATTTGTCTATTCCTGTTTTCAGACTCCACAAGGTCATCAAAGATATGAACAAATACCTGCAGTCTCAGGATGCCGGGCCCTGGCCCCAAAACAAAGTGTCTGCCCTTGACAGGGCCCTGGGCGAGTTGGCGCGCATCTTGGAAAAGAAGGTACAAGCATTGTTCTCACACGTTTTAGTGATGAATAAAAAATTTAAAATAGTCATGTTTTCATTCAAAGTTGAATATGGCTTTGCTGTCAAGGAGTGTTACTCGTAATGTGAGCTGAATTTCAAGACAACTCTGGGGGTACTGATTCCATCATTTGCTTTTTTTTTTTTTAAGAATGTATTGTTTAGAAGACAATTTATAACTTGCTTTATTCATATTTTTTTTCTCTTGTGAGTGTTCTCATTTGATTTTGTACTTCTTTTGCATAATAATATACAGTATTTCAGGTGTATTTTGTTGATATTTTTGCATTTTTAACCTGTCAGAATTTGAATGATCAGAACAGCTTTCGAGTGCTGGGCGGGTTTGCCTCCTTGAGTCGCATTTTGCTGATGATAGAGGATTCCACATTGACTCTCCCCTGTGTCATTCCAATCAAGTAAGATGTGTTTTGAGTTTTCTCTTATTTACTTTTAGATGTCTAGGTTACTATGTTGTTTTTTGTATTGTAAACTTATGGCACCAGGATGAGTATATAAGAAAGTTTTTGTTTGTCATGTATGTGATAAGAAGAAAAATGTAAACATAGCCATTTTCATGTCTTTAACACTTTGATGAACACAACTTTCAACTACGTTTGTAACAGCCATTTTTTTCACATTGGAAAACATAAAAGCTTGTATTACCATACTGTTTATTCTCCAAGACTGTTTCCCATTGTTCATCAACGTTTTTACTCATATGTTTTTTTTTTAAAAGGGTAGTGTAATTGTCAAATTTCAACCTATTTTTTGCTGCTACTTTTAAAATTTGTGAAAAGGTGTGCTTTTCAGTATGATGTGCAACAGTAATTTATCATGACCAAAGAAAAGTTGATACATGCATGCAGAAGATTTTCAATTAGAATCTTTTTCAGGGTTATCTGACTGTTTCAAATTCATAATTAAGATGGCTGTAATATGAAATAACTAAATATGGTCATTTGCTGTTCATGTCAAAGATGCAAATTATCTTTCACGCAGTAATGCGACAAAGATGATTAATAACAAAAATAGAAATTTGGAACTTGTTACCCACATGTTAGCATTTTGACCTAATTTATGCAGCTTCCATGTATTTTATTTGTTTCATTGTTTGAAAAACTATACATATAAAAGTTTAGAAGGAGCTTGTCCTGAAACAAAGTTTTGTAACTTGTCAGTAACCCCTTTATCCTAATCTGCTGAAAGTTAGGATCTTTTAACTTGATGTTGGCATATGTTACTTGTCCGCCTGCTCATTACCTTTTAAATGTTTTCATTTGCTTTTCATCTTTCCATCTCTTGTTAATATGCTGAAGAGAACAGTGCATATGAGGGCTGGATAAATTCTAGTGAACAAAATTAGATTGTCGGCAAAAGAATTTTATATAATGTTGAACATTCTGCTACCCTCTGGCTTTTCGCCTGTCTTATGTTATTTTCACCCCCATTAATTTACATTTCACTTTTGTGAATTTAAAAACAATCTCTCATAGGCTTCAATCCAAAATTAGAAATTTCGAAGTATTTCGAAAGTGTCTATTAGGACGTCAGAAGACATCAGAATGATGTAACTGTTATTTACCATTTCATCCATTTCAGATCATTGTGTTATGTTTGTGATGTGTACCGGCTAGCCTGCAAGAACAACTTTGACAACTGTCATTACATGCTGTTCAGCAACAAGATTGGCGCCATCGTTGACCACCTGATACATCAGCTGAATGTGTTTTAACAACGCCATGCCACGGGGTAGTGCAGGATAAGGACATTAAAAATTATATTAACGCCCCATAAGAACAAATACAAGGAATAGACCGAAAAAATCTTGGCCACCATGGGGATTGAACACACAACCTCTGCGTCGGCACCCATCGCCTCGTCATGAAAAGAAAGCGCACTACCAACCAAGCTAACTAAGGTCCTTTCTGTCTATTCCTTGTATTATGGGGCTTTGATATTATTTAATATCATTATCCTTCACTTTCGACTGTCTAATGAGAAAGTTTCTTTTTATTTTGGTCAAAGCTCGGTTGTAATGAATGATGGGTTTGTTGTCTCAGTCTATTTATTTTGTTCTTTGTTTTATGATGTTAGGTTACGTAGCTAGGTTCTCAAAAAAAAAACAAAAAGAAAAAATAAGCATGCACAGATTGATGGGGCTGCAGTGCTAAGTTATAGCCCATAGAGCTGTATAGCATTGCCAGTATATCTATAGGTTTTTTTTATAGCTTGAAGTGGAACAGATGATTATAGATCATTTCCCGGACAGAATGCTCGGTCGATGGTTTATTTCCCACAGCTGGTGTTGGTAGCCATTAGCACCATAGTGGTTCTTTTAACTTTGTTGGAGGTAGGTATTGAACCCCCCGCAAAGTTGCATATGTACATTCACCGAACCCCTCGTGCTTGGGAAAAGGATGAATACACACACACACACACACACACAATATACATACTGTGTGTTGTGTGTGTGTGTCTTGACCTCCGCCCCGAACCCCTGAGACTGACACTCACAGAACCTCTGGGGGTTTTATCAAACCCAGGTTGAGAATCACTGCATTGGCACCTGGATTTAGTGGAGAAACACACTAATGCTAAGGACCACAATGTTCTGGACTTGGCATTGCCTTGAATTCAGGACCTCACTGCAAAGTGTCTGACAGCTTAACCACAAGGCTACTGACCCCACATGATTGTAATACGCACAATGTTTCCTTTCTTTTTTTATCACTTTCCCGTTTTACCTTCCGGTGTACAAGTCTAGATGCCTGAAATGATCTTTCTCCAGGCTACCCTGTCCTGGCATTTTCTGTTTCCTTCTATCTTTGAAGGTTCAATTTCTTTGCTTTAGTGCCTCATTTACATCTTCTTCCCACCTTCTCCAAGGTCTGCCTTTTGGGTTTTTAGCACTGTGTACTGATTTAGCTATTCTCTTATCTAAAGAGATCAAACATTCAGACAAGTGTTGTTGTGCAGTTGATGGTATTAGGATATTCTTATCACGACGACACTGGTTGAAAGGCCCTGATTGGACCAAAGCTTTTTAGTCTCTTTGCTTTCCTCACTAGCTTCAGGCATGTATGAGTACCCGACTATTGGCAGGGAAAGATCTTGTCAGAGTATTAGAGGAAGTTCCTAACAGGTAGCTGCACTGTATGCTTCACATGAAGTTGAGAAGGACTACTGAATGAAATGGCCTCCAGGGGGATAAAGGATGTCAAGTCAGTGAGCCTGCATGAAAGCACAATGACATTGAAATTTACCTTTGTGGTGATCTCGGTGATGTACAATAACAAGATAAAACATCGCTGTGTTTCTTTGAACCTTTCCTTAAGATGCCAATCATTGTGATGTAGACAGACACATGAAGTGGCGCTTTGACAGAGATGAATAGGGAAGGGCTATCATATGAAGACTGCATTTCAAAAGGAACATGCCACACAGAAAAAAAAAGAAAGAAGACATAGCAGTATGATTCTCCATCTATCTCCTTGTCACCAACGATATCATAGTAAAAGCGAATGGAAGTAAGAGAAAAGGCTGGTGTGTTATTTCAGTATTGTCTTTTGACTCTAAACCCACTGTTTTGGATGAGCATTACTGATTTCAATCATGTACGTGTATCTATATCTATATGCATTCCAGAAGTTGATCTCAGACACACCCCGGAGGCGTGGGAGTGCGATCAGCGCCACTAGCTCTGGCAGTGGCAATAACAACATTGACAGCATGGAGAACTGCATGCCTTACGACCCTCTGTGCTGTGGTCTGATGCAGGTGCTCAGCACGGTGCTGTCATGCCTGGCTAAGCACAATCCGGCCAGCAACTGCAGTGAGGCCAGCTCTGAACGAATGAGTAGCACGGGTGATGCGGTCACCAGTCGGGGAAATGACATTATAAGGTGAGTCGGCCTTGGACTTTAAAACAACGAATCTTTCCGACAGTGTTTTGATTTGGTTTTGATTTTACCCACATCCAAAAATTAGGGTGATCTCGGTGGTTTGGGGTTGGATCTTTTATTTTGTCCAGACTTTGTAAACTGCCAAGGGATTTTTAACATACACAGAGTGTTCATGGTCTGCACATTGTACCTCCTTGTTATTGTCCGTCTCTGATGGGACTAGGTGTTGATCCACCTACCTGGGTCAGGGAGGTAGATTTTACATGAAAAACTTGAGAAAATTCATCAACCTGCCGAGGCTTGAACCCACGACTTTTAAGTTTAGAGGCCAATGCCTTGCTTCCGGACTACCGAGTCCCCTTTCCAGTGGTAACCATAACGATGTCAATGGTGGAAGTTGCCATCCGCTTGAAAACTAAGTTCAACCTCTTTTTGTTAATTTGATACATTATACGTAGATATTATGTCGAACATGAACTCATTTCCACTTGACAAGTACTCACCCAATCAATAAAATTCTCTTTATTCACCAACACCATATTGGATGTATGCACACAAATGTTTGATTTGATTGACAACGTTGAACCTCAATTTTTTCGTACCGAATGTTAAGCAATGATGAGTTTAGACCATCGTTCGTTTTGCCCATGAAAAACACTGTGCATTGTGAGGCCATGCTGTCTGGCAAGTAGAGTAAGATTCACTGTTAACGGCCTCTGCTAAATGATGACTATTGTTTGTTTGGCCTAGGTGGATGAAATTGGTACCTTGCCATCAGAGAATTTGCTATAAGCACCCATTTATTACAGTTGAGAGGTGTGGCTTGATCATCTGCATGTCTGTTATAATTGAAATGTCTTCATATTTGAAATCCATGAAAAAAGACATCTGTTAGGTGTCAGTAAAAAAAAGTGTGTTGTTAATGGGTCAATTTATATAGAAAAAAATCTGTTTCCTGAGCTGGCAGGATAGTTTGTGGACTAGCGCTAGACTGCTACTGTATTATTTGTCACTTCTAGAGAGATGATCATGAAAATTGCATTTATTGCAAGTTGCTGCAAGAGCCTTTTAATGTAAAGGTGGATTTCTGCCGGAATGGAGAGTGTTCTCAATTTGTAATCAAGAATATTTCATTCGATAGCGGCCTTTTCATCGGTTAATTTGATAGATACAAAAGTGACCGCCTAAATGCCCACCGCCATATTGCCCGTTTCGCCTAAATGTCCGCCATCTCAATGAAACAGATTCTTTTCTATATAAATTGCCCCTCTAGATGCCCATTTGAAAACTATGATTTTCGTCTAAATGCCTGTTCTCAACGGCAACTGCAGGTATAATCTTCTCCAAATTATCATAAAGTACGTCCATAATGATTACATTTTTATTTCTCGCATGTAATCCCATCGCTAATAGGGCTTATATCGGTTAACAATGTGCAATGCATTGTAACCACCCTTCATTACCTATCCAATGTACTGCAATAAAAGGTGACCAGTCTTCTCTTCATAACTCCACCTACTGTACAGCACATCCTTTGTCCCATTGAATCACTGGTTTGTCACTAGGCAATTAAAATTGAACAGTCCTCCAGACTCCACCCACAGCTCTTTCTTTATGCCGTAAATGGCATGCACCTGGCGTTTTTAATAGACCGTACTTGCATCGCGATTGAGGGACAAGGTGTGAACAGTTTTATTGCTCCCCTGTCTTGCATTGGCCGAATCCATTGTGATGATTGTGCCTTCGAATCTTTGTGGCGAGTGATAGTCCAGCGTGTTCAGCACCTCAGTGTTAAAGAGCTATTTCTCGTATTAACATTTTCGTAAAACTGATGAATTTTCAAGACCAAAAGATCTGGCTATGAATCTTTATCCTTGCTTGTCTATGGTCTTAATTTTAACACGAGAATTATGAATCTAAGTGATTCCCTCCCCTGCAACTGACCTACTTTCGCCTAAATGCCTGTTTTCTCCGCTTCCCAAGCACCGGGCATTTGGGCGATCCCTACTGTACTGGTTGATAGAAAATTATGTCTCATTTAAGAAAACGGGCTGCAGAGAAGAAAAAAAAGTAACAAATTAACTTGCAGGTCCATGTCTGGATTTTAAGATTATTATGTTTGTTTTTTACTAAAAGATAAAAAAAGATGAAGATGAATTTCCAGTCCGTATCCTCACACAAGTGCAGACTCGCTGACTGTACATCTTTATCCCCCAGCAGACCATTTCATTCAACGTCCTTCTCAACTCCTGGGGAGTATACAGTACAGCAGCATGTTTGGCTTTTAGTACTAACACTCTGACAAGATCTTTCACTATCTCTAGCTGGGTGTTCATTCACAACTAAGTCAAGTGAGGAAAGCAGACTGAAATACCTTTCTGAAGAGTGCAACGTTGTGAAAACACACCTGACCAGCATGGGGTTTGAGTCAGTGTTGTCGTGGTTTCAAGCTCTACACTAGAGTATCGCTACAATGCCTCTGCATTAAAACCTTTCCATTCTAGAGCATTTTATCCCGTCGAAGGGTTATCCCCCCTGAGTTGAAATTGGGTAGTAAGTTTAGGTACACAGGTACACTTTTTCCCTTTCATGTGCTTTAGAATAAGAAAATAACTTGTAATATTTCAATTGAAACTACCTATTTGCTCTCCAAAAAATACCAAAATAATTTCATTCAAGGCTGTTGTAGCCCATAGAGCCGTAGCTTGTCCTTGTTTTTATAGTGTGAAGCAGAACGATTAGTGATGTTACATGGCCTCCTGGATAGGACATTACTCTGTCACAGGTTTAACTGTCCAGCTGATACTGATACCCATTAGCACACAGGTCAAGTGGGAAAGTGTGTGTCAAGGAATACAATGTCCGACCTAGCATTTTCTAGATTTGAACTCAGTTACCTAACCACTAGGTCACCAACGTCGCACAAACAAGAATATCCATAACCTATTTTGATGATGAGCCTTACTTTTACTTGAAAAAAAAAAAAAGAGGGAAAGAATTATGTAGGATTTCAGATGTCATAGAAGCGATGTGTGTTTTTAAGTACAAATTTAACTGCAAAGATCATAATTATTATACGTCAATGAAATTAGATTAGAAGTGAAAAGTTAAATGTGGAAAGGGGGGCAACCAACACAATGGACGTCCTTTTTTTATTCGAAAATAATGTTTGAGTTACTTCTCCTAGACCACACTTTTTAGTGTGGCAGGGATTTCCTCTCTGCAATAACACATTGGTCTTCCGAATAGTTTCTTTGTCATGTTCTCTTTCTTCTTGTTGCTGATGGAGCTAAAGGCATGTAAACATTTGTTATTTACTTTGCAATGATGGGAAGAAGCTGTTGTGTTGACTGGTTGGCAGAAGGGACACTGAGCTGATTTCATTTCACAAACACACTCCGGGACTCTGGCTTCACTCCCAGAGATGTGCATGAAGGGAAATGTGTGTCACATTTCTTTTTCCTTTTGTGGGGGCTTTTGTTTTGTATAAGGAATACCCTTACCTCTCCCACTCCCCCATTTCCAACAGATTGGATCATGCTCTCTTGGTGATTTCAGTGATAACTTACAGGAAGGAGGAGGTCCTGGACACAGTGGCGATCAGAAAAGAAATAATCTTTAATGTGGGGGGGGGGGACCTTGACTGGCGAGTTTTGGATCAGAAGGTTGCTTTCTTTTCTTTGCATATTCGGGTAGAACGATCATTTATCTACAAGTTCATAGCAGAAAAATGTCCATATGACGTATACTTTTTTTTTACAAAATATTTTGTAGGCGAGGGTAGGTAAAAACAATCAAAATTTTGACGTAAATTATCCTAACACTGACTGTAAAACCCGTATATTGGCGGTTAATCGCCAAATGTGACAACACACAATATTTGACCTCGTTTTGCCAACACCGATATACGCATCTCCCATCGCTGTGTGATATAAGAGGCGTTGCGCGTCAGTGTGTATGTAAACACGCGCACAAGCATAGGATATAGAGGACAAAACAAAAAACAGGTCATTTCGACGTCTGTTATCACAATAGTGCACATCTAAACCTAGATTTATAATCCTATTTACATAAGTAACAATGCCAGAGACTATCGAAAGAGTAAGGGGCTGCTACAACAAGGAAATCCGTCTGAAGCATTTGTTTTGTGTTATTTTCTTTTGATTTTTTTGCTTGCATGTTTCTCAAAATGTAGTTTTTCCACACTAAAATTCTATCTCCTCCGCCATTTACCCAACGATTTGTATTATATTTGGCACAGAGGTTCCTCTTGTCAATGTTAATAGAATAACGTCGTTTTTTTATATATGTAAACTTTTTGAGAATTTTTTTTTTTTTGTAATATAAACGCTGTTTTTGTACATTCAGGAGATATAATATTTTCAAAAATTCATAATAAAAAAAAACCCATCCAAAATATCGAAAAACCCACTGACGTCACTCTTTAGATATTAAATGGAAAAGACGATCGGCACAGGTTTTGAGGGATTTTATTCATAACTAAGGGAGGAGATAGATTTTGAAAATTGAGTCAAAATCCAAGATGACAGCCATTTCTATGGCAACCAAGGAAGCTACAAACTTTTCAATGATATAGGATGACTGTATTTTGACAGTTTCTCATGTACATACTAAAAGCAAAAACCGAAACTCAAAAGCAAAAAAAATCACTTCAGGTGTATTTTTGGTGGCTGTCTAAGCAGAATTCGAAAAAGTGTGATCTAGGACTTCTACATAGCCATAACGAAGGCATTGCCACAGCCCATAACCGGAGAACATAAAAAGCAGCCAGTCGATCTACTACCATTCATGTAGAAGGCTGTGACGTTGGTTATCTAGTAGTTTGGTTGCCAGACTTGTCACCTTGAGGTCATGGGCTTGAATCCTAGCAATACTAGATCCAAAGTTGTGTTCCTGTGGAAAGACATTTCGTGCTCCTTTTCCTTTCAACCCAGGTGCAAAGGGGTACTAGCATTGGCAGGGGCTAAAACTGCAATAGACTAGCATCCTGTTCAGGGGATGATGCGTTCATCATCATCATCATCATCATCATCATCATCATCATCATCATCATCATCATCATCATCAAAGCCTTTCACCCTTGCCAGGGTATAGGCCACAGACAAGAGATTTCTATCTTTCCTTATCCTGGGAAATCATCTAAGCTCATTCCAGCTAACATCCAGTCTCTTCTGGTCTTTTTCTATACTCCTTTACCAAATGTCCCATGGCCTACCCTGGTGTCGTCTTCCCTGTGGATTCCATTGTAATGCTTTTCTTGTTACATCCGAGAAGCAGACTTCCGCAGAGTAAGTCTGATCCATTTCCATCATCTTCTCCTTAGAGTAATTTCAATGGTGTGCATTCCAGTTCTTGCTCATAGTTCTTCATTCCTCTCTCTGTTTTGGCATTTCATCCTCAAAATCATTCTAAGACATGCATTGACAAAAGATGATAATTTTTTAATCGTACCATGAAATGGTCTTAATCTAAGATGCTGTTTCAGAGGGAAGAACATACATGACATTTGAGTTGAAAAGTGTTATCTTTTTGCCAGTATTGATTTTTGTGTGTTTTCCACTTTTTTTTTGAATTGTGAGAAAACCGTTTTTGCTTTTCCAATACTTGTCTTAACATCTGTTTTAGTTTTTCCTTGTTTTTTTGAGAATACTATCTAAATAGCTGGAAGAATGTACTTCTTCAAGTGGGGTGTCCTGAATGTTGATGGGTTTATTTGATGCCTTGGTCTTTCCTTTATGAGTGTGGAGGCCAACAGAGTTGTTACCTTGGTATAGGCTATGGCTCTAAGGGACCATGGCGGCCTTATGGGCGAGGCTACTGGATCAGTTCCTGGTGATCTGCCAGTGAGTATGGTCCTGGGAAAAACACTTACAAGTATCTGAGAAATTTGTGCCAAAATTGAAAATATTTGGAAAATAGGACAATGCTAGTTTTGACATGTTCCTTGAGAAAGACGCTTAGCAAGCATTTTTCCCCATTTGACCCGGGTGCGAATGGGTTGCAGCACCAGCTTGGGAATAAAAACCTGCAACAGATTAATGTCCTGGAGATGATTGTTATCATGTGTTCTGCTTCACGCTATAGATAGGGGATAAGCTCCGACTCTATGAGCCGTAAGGGCATTGAATGAACTTTACTACTTACTACGTCTGATTTGAATGCCTTTTTGTTACTAAACCCCAACCTTCAAGTGCTCAAGTCAATACCTTTACCTGTGTGTGCCACAGAGAGACTTGTCAAAGTACAAAAAGATTGTTCCCTTCCATGGATGTGCTGGCAGTTGTTCTCTGTTCGTGTTTTCTCCTTATTTAAGGGGATGAAAGTGCTATTTTTTAATGTTGTTTTTTTCATTCTGATTGGTAGCTGGCTAGGAATTGCAAGTAAACTGTGCTCTGTGGCTTGTCATAGACTTTGGCAAAGCTGGAGAGGAAAGATAAATGCTAGCGCACGCAGCCTGTGAATGACAAAGGTCATGTGGTGATATTTAATATTCGTTCCCAACAAAACAAAACAATTCAAAAACAACAAATAAAGAACAAAAAAAAACAATTAAAGGGAAAGGAACAAGAACATGCCCATGACTTAACATATTATGGTGGGGGGGGCAATTTCTACATAGAAGCTGATTATTGAAGAAGAAATAACAATGCTTTGTCTAATGCTAGAAATTTTAGAGAAAGCTGTCTGTTCCGTATAAGTTCGTTCAAGGCCGTTAAGGCTCATGGAGCCGGAGCTTATCCTGGTTTCAATAGTGTGAAGCGGAAACAGGTGATGATACTCACCTCTTGGACAGGATGCTAGTCGACACAAGTTTTTGCTCTCAAGCTAGCGCTTATACCCATTTTCACACAGGTTGAGTGGGGGAAAGGCGTGTTATGTGTTTTTCTCATGGAGCACAACGCCGGAACAAGCTTTTGCCAGAATTCGAACCCGGGACCTCATGGTCTCCAGACAAGCAGCCTAACCATTCGACCGCCGACGACACATTTCGTCCGCATAGATTCGGGAAAAAGGTGTGCAATGTGATAGCTGCCAATCGGCGCAAACACAACTCACATTCCCAGGGAATCTATGGGTTTCCACTAATTTCGAAAGAGATGGATTACACAGTTTTGATCTAGATAGCGTCCACTTAATTAAGTCTTGATGTGGCCTGTCCTAGACAGTTGCTGTAACTCTTTTGAATGGAGGGATACTTTCTCCTTTATTGAAGATCGGTTCGAACAGTCTCTTTGTTATCCTACCTCGTGTCTTTTCGTAAGTGAATGTTTTTCTTCTTTTCACTATTTAAGGTATGATCTATCGACTAAAAAATCAAATAGGATTTCACAAATTAAAAAAGAAAGAAAGAAGACTATTGTTTCTAGAAATAAAACATCAATCACGTCGTCAGAGTTGTCCCATAACTCGGTGTTTAATGTATTATGTATAGATTTCTAGAACAAGGGAAGCAATTACATCCGTCAATACTCAGATCAAAGGCTCTGGCTATACTCGTAAACGCTCTCCTCCTCACCACTAGCTCCGCTGTCGGGTCACCCACCAGGCATCACAGGCAATCCGCGACGACATAAAATCCGCGAAGAAAGCGAGTTGAAATTATGACTGATGGAAATCCTTTTCTTTTTCTCAGTATCCTCGGTCGTGTGCGTGATTTATATGTCGAAATGGTACATTCTTTTGAACGTATGGTAACTGGATGGATGGGGCTTTATAAAGGCGTTCAATGTTAAATGCGTTGGTTGCGTGGACTTGTTTGCGATACAGTAGAGTATGCGTTTGTGTGTGTGTGCGCGCGCGTGTGTATGTACTTTTGAGTGGATAGTTTCGTCTATCCCCAACTACCTTGCCCCCATTTGACCGTATGCACACCATGTGACCGTCTATCGAATCATGCACACACACACACACACACACATACATACATACATACATACATACATACATACATACATACATACATACATACGTACAAACGTACATACATACCTACGCACACACACACACACACACAACTCAACAAATACAAATAAAAAGATAAACAGCACAATAAAAACCCCAACCCTAACCCAAAACAAATGAAGGTAGATAATTTGATGTAGATGTGTTTTGGTTTCAAAGGCTAACGTTTTGCCTCCGCGTTGTTGTTATTATTTTTTTATTCACTCTGAGATCATCGCATATAATGAACATGGTAAATTTCAATACAACAAAACTAGTATGTTTAGATATGTTGGGGATTTTTGTTTGCTTTAAAAAACCCAACACTTTCCTGTATTATGAAAAGTCTTGAATTAATGTTACTGTATTTTGCAGAACATTATTGAATAAACAAAAGTAACAACAAACCCTGCTTGTAATAGTATCCTAGTTCTTCTAGCACAAGGAACCACCACCCCCAGGTTGCCACTAACCTCGTGTGGGCGGTTGGCGGAGGATGCTGTTCGTCGGTCCTGCTTAACTCTTGTCCTCCTTTGACTCTTTGACTATTTGACTCTTTGACTCTTTCACACGTGTGCCATCTCGCTGTTGTCTACTAATTCACCATCTGAGATCACCGTATATGATTGACCTTTGTAAAACCATAATGAAACTAATCAAAAATGCCCCCCCCTCTTTCCACCCTCCCCTCCTCCCCTCTGTCTTTCTCTTCCTTCCTGTGATATGGTCGACTGGAAGTAGAGCGTTACGCATGTCACCGAGCACACTTGTTCTCAAAACGATTGAGTCCCCATTGTACTAGGTGTCCGCTCCGTTTTCCGCACGACCGGCCGCACCCTGGCCCCCATGCCATGTCTTCATCTTTATAGCACAACACCCCGGGCAGGTCTTTCCTTTCGCAGTTCAGGCCGCTCGCGCCACCGACAGAGGTCATTAGCAGAGAGTGCGATCGGTATGACTATGACTGTTGCATTATTTCGAGTCGACTTACTTTGCAAGACACCCATTGCTACAACTACAACGACGATTGATGGCGGATTCGGTGGGTGACGGCGCGAAGGGTAAAGGGTTCCCGTTGACGTTGGGCGTCTCCATTGACTTTTAATTTCCTGTGACTCTCCATCCCAAGACCTGCTGCACAAAGACGGGCGAGGGGGTGGGTGGGGTGGGGTGAGGGGTGAGTCCTTACGCTCGACTAAGGGTACGGGGGAGGGGGTGGGGGGTAGGGGTGACAACTCGTGCTGGAGGAGCCGCGTTGGGTTATGCCACGGCACGGCATTCAGCCTCCTTCAATGGGCAGCAATCCCGGACAGGGCTTCCATTGTAGGCAGGGAGTAAATCCTGTAATGGTCGGGAAGAATCCCCCTATTGAACTGGAAAGGCAGGCACGAGCCTCTTGGTCTTGGCTACTCGGCGTCCGGACCCGTGCCAATTGATTCAGTGATTCTCATCCTGTGCCCCTTCCACCACAACCACCCTAATCCCCCGTCCCTCTCCCTCTCTATTCCACCCCCCCCCAGCACATTTCCCCCACCACCACCACGTTCAGCAAAGTCCCACGGTATTTTCTCCCCATTTCTTTTCATTTCGTCTCTCTGTTTACTTCATATTGCCGTTCCCACCACCCACCCTCTCTCTCTCTCTGTCTTGCCAACTTCTCCCGCATCATTGGAGGCCGACTTGAGAAAACGGATGTGAAATTCCGGGATAGGAGGAAGCTCAGAGCGCAGAGCTGTGAAGAAAAGAGGCGGATGGAATTCTTTTTCTTCTTTTTTTTCCTTCATCTTTCTTCTTTTCTTTCTAAAGAGTGGGCGTGTGTGTGTGTGTGTGTGTGTTATTGTGAAAGTCTGTGATTGAGAAGGGGGCTATACATCGATAGCTCCTATTCATTTCAATGGACTCTGATCCTCTTCTGTCTTCCTATGTCGGAGCCGGCCCTTTTTCTCTCAGGAGTGTGTGTGTGTGTGTGTGTGTGTGTGTGTGTGTGCT
>JAXRKP010000746.1:17500-25000 GCA_037039925.1 Doris montereyensis | reverse complement strand
ATCCTCAAATAGGTGCCACGTTTCTTGAGATAGGTGATTCGCCCCCCCCACCTTCTCTTTCCCTTCCTCAATCATGTTAGTTGAATATATGTATTACCAAGTTGACGTTAAGATTGGAGGCACAAATGGACCGTTAACTATGCCATCAATATGCTTTCTCTCCCAAGTTGGTGGTGCTTTTGTGGACATTGCTGGTAGGTCTTCTCTTACGTCATTTTCTCTCACTCTTTCGTATGTCTTCCGTCTTGCTGCTTCCTTTTAATTCAACCATACCACTGCATAATATTTTTGAGGAGGTATGTTTCAATGAAAACAAACAAACAAACACACAAACACACAGACAAACTAAAGCTCTTTCCCAACTCCACTTGCAACCAATGTTCCCTCTATAAGCTGTGCATGTGTGGACACGGACACACCAAGGGAAAAGGTGCACACAGTTGAGAAATGTCTGCGCACACCGTTGAAAAACAACAGCGCGCACAAAATAAGAAAAAAATGTATTTATTTCCACGACAATTGAGATTATTTTCCGTCAAATTTTGGGCAGCACCAAATATGTACGCACACAGACTAGAATAAAATTAGGGGAACATTTCTTGCAACCCGAAAACGGACAATCACATCATTTTATTCATGCTTATATACAATGTGTATTCTACATTGTTTCTTTCCCAGAAGCCAAAGAGAGCCGTGACGGGGAAAACAGGATGAGTTTCACTGTGCGTTTCCCAGTGGACCATTGGAAGGCCGGAGAGGAGTACTTCACCGTGGCCTCATGACATGGCCTCCAGGACTTGCTTCCTCAGACCGCGTCTTTCAGCTTTCAATTCATCCCAGTCGCCCTCGCATTGGCCAGCCGTGAGAATGAGACATTGAGAGATAATGAAGGAGATGGATGTAGTGTAGGGAAGGAAAGATGTATTATTTTTGTCTTTTTGTATTGATGAAAAGAAGACGACTGGCCTTATTTTCATTACAGTATTATGTACAATTTTACGATTCATACCATTTCAGAATTTTTATTTTTTTTTTTTGCAGCTTTGAAACAATGAGCAGGTTATCACGAAGTCATGAATTTCGTCGTTGATTTTTTTGTTGTTTTTTTCCTCTTAAAGGATATTGTACATCATGTGGTTTCAAATGAAACGTATTTGAAAAAGAAATCAATGATTTGGTTTAATGAGATTTCCAATAGAAATGTGATCAATATCCAGTCTTTATTTTTTAGGCTTGTGCGATAATGGGAAAGTATTTTGTAGGATCATTTTAGCAGTCAATTCAGTAATGTGGATTATGCCTCATTAATGCTGATCAATGAAGTTGATATTTGCCAGGGCAAGATTCAGAATATAAGCCATCGTCGGGGTGATGGTGGGGTGCGGAAGGGAAGGAATCCAAGGGCTCTTGGTTTTGTATTTGGTTCAGTTGGGACTTGGCCAAACTTACCTTGTATTTTAAGATAAAGCCCTTCAACGGCCGTTACGTTCCGTGGAGCCAGAGCTTGTCTCGGCTTCTGCCGCATGAAGCCGAATGAGCGATAAACGGCCTCCTGGACTGTCTGTCACAGATTTTACTCACCAGCAGACTCTGGTACTCATTTGCTTGTTTACGTGTTTAGTGTTTTTCCCCCGGACAGAAACTCAATATCAAACTAAGCATTACCAGGATTCAAACCCAGGACTACACAAACTTTATGCCACAAAAGCCACACAACTGATTCTGTGTTCCAAAGCAAGTTTTTGTTGTTGTCAGGTGTTAGTCAGCCTGTAAAATTTTCAAATGTCTCATGAAAGAATGGCTAAATTTGTGCAAGTATGAAGATAAGTGTTGCTCCTTGATGTGTCTTTTTCTTACATATGGTCAAGAACATCACTGCTAGATTATACCTGGAAAACCAAGAACAAAAATGTCTGTAAATACGTTGTTTTTTTTTGGGGGGGGGGAAATTGTTTTTGTATCACACTACTAATCTTTTTTTTTTTTATTATAAAGCACTAATACATGATTTTCTACTTTGCTTGACATCTGTAATTTTTTCAGTGTACTATCACTTTCTACCCTTTCAGACCACCAATCAAGGATCATTTAAAAAAGTTTGATTGAATAATAATAATAATAAAAAAAAAAAAAAAATAATAATAAAAAGATGTTCTTTCTATGACCAACAACTTATCTCTTCTCATTACCATTCAACCAAATAAAAAATCTGTACATTACAATGCTTTTAACTCTGAACCTCAACTCAGTAATCCTATTGATTTCATATATTATATTTGTATTTTATATTTAAATATTTGAATATTCTTTTTTGTCTAGATGTTTTTTCGACTTTGAATGAAGAAAAAAAAAATAGATGTGCATATACGCGTGTGTTTCTATATATATTTATGATTCTGTTTCAATGATGAAACTTTTGGTGGTGATGGTGCCGTATACAGCTGTTCAGTGTCTAACCTCTTATGGCAAATGTTGCTCAATGCGAAATAGCTTTAAGAAGAAAGACATTCAAACATGTGCATTGGTTTCATGTGCGGAATGAATGCGTTCTAGCTGTATCCATTTTATAGTTTGCCATGTTTATGGGAATAATTTAAGTAGCTTTCAGTAAGTCTCGATGTCATATTGTTTCGGCAACATGATTTCTGCCATGTTTTGTGTATTTGAATAAGACAATAATATAATCATGATATATGCAATGCATTTTGTTCGCATATAAAACACATCATATCTTTGGAACCAAATTTTTGTATCCTATTTGTCTTTTGATAAAAAAAAAAAGAAGAAAAGGAAGAAAATAATATCAGTATTTAATCATTCAATCAGTCACAAATCCATCCATCTATCCATCCTTTCATTCATTCATTCACTCATCCATCCATCAATCCATCCATCCATCCATCTATCCATCCATCCATCCATCCATCTATTAATTCAATCATTCATTCATTTAATTAATTATTCAATCAGTCACCCATCCATTCATCAGTCCATCCACCCATCCATCCATTCAATCATTTATTCATTCATTCATTCATTCATTAATCTATTTACTTATTTATTTACTTCATTCTGTTGTGTATTTTTTATCCGATAAGTATAAGGTTGTACTATTGTCATTGCTTATTTAATTTGTACCTCTATAGTATTTTCCACTGCATGTAGTGATATTGCTAAGACGAACAATGGTAAATGGAGGACTCTGGTTAAAGTGCATATGGGAACAGGTTTTTCTTTCTTTTTTAATTTGTTTTTTTTTTTATTATTGATCTGAATAATATTATATTAATATTATGGAACAGATTGTGTTTTCTTCCTCATGGAATAATTATACTTCTGTTGCTGATACTGTTTCTGTGAGAGAGAAAAAAAGAAAAAAGGATAAAGGTAGAGACAGACTGTGAGGCAAGGGGCATGTTGAAAATGATAAATAAAGACATGAAATACTATTGATGCCCCTTAGGAACAAAGATGAGACAAATACTAAAGGTATAGACAGATAAGAGAAAACAAATTTTGAGCACCAATAGAGTCGAACCCGTGACCTTTGCGTTGGCACCCATTGCCTTGCAATGAAAAGAGAGTACACTACCAACCAATCCAACTGCACTCCTTGAAATAAGATATATGTCAAGAGCAGGTAGTTTTGGAATGTTTGAACCCAAAACTTGTCTAGTCGTCAATGGACGAAATGATGGCAGTGTAGGTTCATTGCTTTTCTGATAATAAAAACAGGCATAGGCTTAACGAGCCAAATTTTACTTTCTTTATCATTTCCAATTCTACCTTTTAGTGTATGATACTATCTATTTCTCTCTTTCTTTATCATTTCCAATTCTACCTTTTAGTGTATGATACTATCTATTTCTCTTTTCTTTATCATTTCCAATTCTACCTTTTAGTGTATGATACTATCTATTTCTCTCTTTCTTTATCATTTCCAATTCTACCTTTTAGTGTATGATACTATCTATTTCTCTCTTTCTTTATCATTTCCTATTTTACCTTTCAGTGTATGATACAATCTATTTCAACTTTTTGAATTATAAAACCTGTTGTTAATGACGGCTTTGCTGAATGAAAATTCTTTTCAAAGATGAGGAAACAATGAGATTTTCCTTAATTAAACGTCACCTCTGGTAGAAACATTCCTCAAATGAAAACAATTTTGCGATCATTTCGAACTTATACACTTCACATGCAAAATATGGGTTACTCTTACTTGACTGGCAAGAACCTTTGACGGACATACAGAGAATGACCAACGCAGAATTATGCATTTTGCCAGCTCTGATGTTTTGATCTTATTATGTATTATCTATTATCTAGATGTATTATCTAGTGATTATCTATCGATTCAGGCAATAAAAAACCCTCAACAATATCCCCTGAGCAAATCGAATATTTGGCATATGTATACATACATACATGTGTTGATCAGAACGTAGGTGATTTGTAACTGTGCCTGTGTAGGTTGTGATGGACCTAGTAGTAAACAGTGTAGATGTCATCATCTCCAGACAAGCTGTGTCTGTGGTAGGCATCATCCACATTTCTATGAGCTTAGTATTTCTTCTTCTATGTATGTGAGAAAGGTTTTCTGTCTCTCTCTCTCTCTCTCTTTTCTTTTTGAAGGATGCTGCCTTGATGCTGCCTTTATGCTGCCTTTCTGCGTATTAAAAAACAAGAAGAAGAATAAGCATGTCGCTTTATCGTGCACCAATCATACTTTAAAATAGTAGACCTACTTAAGGTATGCTGTCATGTTGTGATTTGAATTAATTAAGATTTTGATGAATGATGATAATATTAATAATAATATAACGTTTGATATTATGATGATCTGATTCCAAATTTAGAACAAATAACAACAAAAGATACTGACATTGCAATGATTTTATTAATTTTGTTTTGCTTTGTTGTTTTTGCTTGTCCTTGGTTTTTTTAAATACGAAGATAGAAGCTACTGGAACTGAAATGACCATGGACGGACGACGCTGAGCCTGTGATATGTGCTAATGAGTATGAGGGTGATGATAGCCTACTATGATATTCTTATATGAGCCTACCACTGTTTACACTGAGGTGGAGCTTTTTGACAGCCAGTGTTTCTGTCCTGTCATGATGCTTCAGGACAACTATTTGTGTTGGGAGAGGGGGGGTTGAGTTGTTTGTGTTGTATTTTTCTCTCTCTTGTGTGAATACTTTATTCATCATCGTCATTAATATTATTATTATTATTATTATTATTATTATTATTATTATTATTATTATTATTATTATAATTATTATTATTATTATTATTATTTTTTTTATTATTATTATTATTACTATTACTATTATTATTATTATTATTATTATTATTATTATTATTATTATTATTATTATTATTATTCATTATTATTATTATTATTATATTATTAGTAGTATTTATTATTATCATCATCATCATTATAATTGATATTAGTAATATTAATATTAATGTTATTATTTTATTAGTATTAGTATTATTATTTTTTATTATTATTATTATTATTATTATTATTATTATTATTATTATTATTATTATTATTTATTATTATTATTATTTTTATTTTTATTATTATTATTATTATTATTATTATTATTATTATTATTATTATTATTATTATTATTATTATTATTATTATTATTATTAAACTTCTTTTTCTTCTTTTTTTTTGTTTATTATTGCATGATGGGTTGTTATTTTATGGAGTATGAAGGATTGCTTTTATTTTAAGGGGTTTTTATGTGATTCCTGTTTTTCGGAATCAGGAGGGAAAATGAAGGGGAGGGGTCTCTTTTTTACATTTATTGGCATATTTTCCTCCCAATTTAGTTTTGGTTTTTAATGAATATTTCGTTTGACATCGTGGAAAGATCCACAAAAGCTTCAGCGCAGGGAATAATAATGTCAGTAATCTTAATATCATAATATATATGCTATGCATTCACATCTTTGATTGAAAAGTATGAGTCGTTGTATACTAGTGGACTGAATATTTGTTGTGTTTTTTTTATTAATAAAGAAAATCCTTTGTCAAAATAATATCTCTGTGCTTCATGTCTTTATTATTATATTATTTATACAAGTATAATAACCCATCAGGACATCATACAAGTTCAGATAAGTATCAGGAGTGAACAATTTTGTTCCAACTTTTAAACTATAAAACCTGTTTAAAATATCGGCCGGTGAATGAAAATTATGCTCGAAGAAGACGGGAAACAATTACAATTTTAACAAAGTCTGTTGTTATGGTAGGAAAATTCCTCAAATGAAATTGATCTTGGGATCATTATTTTTTACGAACAAACTGCCAAAATATGGTTACTCTTAGTGACCCTGAGCAACAACGAAGCCTTTGATACACAAAGAACAACCATCTGAGAAATATGTAATGGGATTATTATACAATTGTAAATGCAAACACGAAACAGGAATCATCTCTAAAGTGGGTTGATAGTGGTTGGAGATTGAAGGTGATAGCAATGGTACATGCGATTGACCAGCGTCCTGTTCAAGGAATGATCCTACATCGCTTGATATGTTAAACACTGATGTACAAAAAACATGGACAAGTCTTTGCTATACAGATGACCATAGCTGTAACTGTAAGTTTGAGTTCTGATATTTCTATTTCTATGGCTTTTTCTACGTCTGAGGGAACCATGAACGCCATCAACGCCACTCAGATACTGGTTCTGCGCAAACATGATAACAAACGTGAAAACAAAAAAAAGGTTAATTGGTAAGCATAACGGCAATGAGGGTAAAACAACAGGTCCCATAGATCAGAACTGAGATCACCGCTTATGGCTAACGTGGCCAAATACATGAATAAAGTACTGCATCAATGTGTCATGGTTCATTTCCATAATGTTTTATCTTGGGTGTGTTGAGCCATTTACTCCAAAACATGGTCATTAATGCTTGGCATGGTCAAACAATCTGGAAAAAACCCAACTAAATAAACATTTGAAATGAAACCGACAAAAATGATGTACACGACGAAAACGCATCTCACACCAGTTTCCTTTCGGCTTTCACCGGAACGCTTCATACTTAGTCCTAGTGGACTGCCTACCTTTCCCAAGACTTAGCGTTGTGTTTTTCCTCTTGGCGTTTTCTGTAGTAACGTACTTGTTTTATGGGAGGCGTTGTTAGCCCTTTCATAACCCCCATCCTGGAGGGCTTGGTTAATTTGGAGATTCACTCCTAGACAAGTTGCCGTCTACCCAATGTGTCCATATTTGTTTGACCTCTACCCTTCGACCTGTCAGCTTGGGTGACCCTGCCAACCATAATAATAATGATATATTTGCCAGTATAATATTGTTATTTGTATTATCCTCCACATCTCACATTCACCTTACATAGCCCAGACCCCAAAGACAGCATTATGCACCGAGTAAAAAAAAAACCCCTCACAATGACATAATGACACAAGTGTCCCCCCCAAAAAAAAGTCAACGCCA
>JAXRKP010000746.1:5000-12500 GCA_037039925.1 Doris montereyensis | reverse complement strand
AGAGAGAGAGAGAGAGAGAGAGAGAGAGAGAGAGAGAGAGAGAGAGAGAGAGAGAGAGAGAGAGAGAGAGAGAGAGAGAGAGAGAGAGAGAGAGAGAGAGAGAGAGAGAGAGAGAGAGAGAGAGAGAGAGAGAGAGAGAGAGAGAGAGAGAGAGAGAGAGAGAGAGAGAGAGAGAGAGAGAGAGAGAGAGAGAGAGAGAGAGAGAGAGAGAGAGAGAGAGAGAGAGAGAGAGAGAGAGAGAGAGAGAGAGAGAGAGAGAGAGAGAGAGAGAGAGAGAGAGAGAGAGAGAGAGAGAGAGAGAGAGAGAGAGAGAGAGAGAGAGAGAGAGAGAGAGAGAGAGAGAGAGAGAGAGAGAGAGAGAGAGAGAGAGAGAGAGAGAGAGAGAGAGAGAGAGAGAGAGAGAGAGAGAGAGAGAGAGAGAGAGAGAGAGAGAGAGAGAGAGAGAGAGAGAGAGAGAGAGAGAGAGAGAGAGAGAGAGAGAGAGAGAGAGAGAGAGAGAGAGAGAGAGAGAGAGAGAGAGAGAGAGAGAGAGAGAGAGAGAGAGAGAGAGAGAGAGAGAGAGAGAGAGAGAGAGAGAGAGAGAGAGAGAGAGAGAGAGAGAGAGAGAGAGAGAGAGAGAGAGAGAGAGAGAGAGAGAGAGAGAGAGAGAGAGAGAGAGAGAGAGAGAGAGAGAGAGAGAGAGAGAGAGAGAGAGAGAGAGAGAGAGAGAGAGAGAGAGAGAGAGAGAGAGAGAGAGAGAGAGAGAGAGAGAGAGAGAGAGAGAGAGAGAACAAGTTAGGGGGCTATGTGAGTGAACAGGTAGTAAGTGGCAATGAGCGATTGAATGGGTAAACATGAGAGTGAGCAGTCGAAAGGGTAATGTATGAGTGAGAGCTCATGTATGAAAGCTAGCAAGTGAGTGAATATGAGAGTGGTCAGGTGAGTGGGTAATGTGAGGGTAAATGAGTGATTACGTATATGAGCATTTGAGTGAGTAAGATATGACTGAGTGATGAAGCATGTTGTTGTTTCATTGATTGTTTCTAAATAGTTTGACGAATGGTACTTCGCCTTGAGATATAATAAACCGGTGAAACTGTTTAAACGCGATACACGACATATGGGGTATGAAATGTGTCTTGAAAATGATCAACCGCATGCTTCTTTCGTGTCCTGATAAGTATTCGAGGCCTTGAACCAACAGAAAAGCTCATTTTACGCACATGATCTATACAAAGGAATTAATTTATCCCCTTCGAAGCACAGCATAGTGGTCCTCCGAGTTGTATTTGTGATCTTGTTTTTGCTTATCCTGAAAAATTAGAATCAGGCGTCCAGGCCAGAAGTTGATTATTGTCACCTGTTCCGCTTGACACTATTGAAACCGGGATAAGCTCCGGCTCTATGGGCCGTAGCGGCCTTGAAGGAACTTCACTTTACCGACGAAGCAGGAGTTTTAGAGAGAAAAACTTGATTAATATAATACTTTACTGTGACAAATCTTGATCTAGCAACGCGTTATGCGACTAAAGATGCATTTTGGTTGGCTGTATGATACCAGTAGTGTGTATTATATTAATGTTTCAGTTGCGGAGGTCACGTTGTGTGGAAAATATGTGTGCACTAGGTAATACGCGTTGATTTTTGTTTTGTTTTTTTAAAACATTTATATCTTTTTCTCTAGTTTTCGTCACCGTCAATTGTGCTGACTCTCCCTTGGGGAGGTCCAGAAAGTTCGGTTGATATCGAAGAATATGTTTTTTTTTAGCTTATTCTTTATTTGGTCGTTTTCTCTACACACATCAATTTTTAATAACGTTGTGTCCTAAAGGAAATAATAGAGGGAAAACATCAAAAAAGAATAATGCAATCTCCTCCAATCATTAAATCAAATTGTTAAGAGAAACAAAACCTAAACCCCAAAAAGCCAACAACATAACAATGACACACAAAATAAACCAATTATCACAAAAACGCAAACTAAAACAATCAAATAATCCGTAAACCGGGCAGTGGACAGGTAAGCACCTGTACGAGAGTAGATGATTCCACCCTACACGAGTCTCCTTGCTTCCTTGCAGGTCGGTCTTGGCTGACCAAAGGCTAAGGGAGTTAACCCTGACAGAAAATAACAACCTGCTGCCTTGCATTGCAGGTCAGTCTTGACTGACCACAAAGGCTAAAGGAGTTAACCATAACAGAAAATAACAACCCATGCCTTGCATGTCAAGTCTTGACTAACCAAAGGCTAAGGAGTTAACCCCGACAGAAAATAACAACCTGTTGCCTTGCAAGCTGGTCTCGAATGACCAAAGCGCCAAGGGAGTTAACCCTGACAGAAAATAACAAGGCCTGGTAGGGGCCTCAAGGTGGCAGCCCCCACCATCTATCTAGTGTACAGTGGGCTAATCCCCTGCTTTTTCTGAAACCTAACTGATGCAGAGAAATAAATATAATATACCCTGGCTTAACCTTTCAACGACGAAAATGGCAACGAATACGTACCGTGCTTTTTGGAACATGAATATTAGGGCACAATGGAAAAGATTAGTTGAAGAAATGGAAAATTTCAAAGTAGACATTTTGACTATTAAAAAACAAAAGAAAAAAAGACAAGGAATAGAAAATGCAGGACCAAATCATATTTTAATCTTCTTAGAGTAGGTGTCAAAGATAGAGTTAGAGCAGGAGTAAGTCTCCTAGTGCATGAAAAGGTATGAAAAGCTACTAGAAAGTTAAAGTTTTGTAACTCCACGGCTATTAGAGGTAAATATTAAACCAAAAGGAAGAGAAATTAAATATAATAGTTTAGGGACCAAACGAAGACGTAACTAAAGAAGAAAAATATTCCTCGAAAACGATTCTACAACAAACTGCAGGGAATCTTAAACACACAGGAACTAACAATTTTAGGAGATTTAAACGCTAGAGTAGGCAACAATATAGAAACGTCAGGAGGAGTAATAGGTAAAGAAGTAGAGACAACAACTTCTCCAATGGATGAGAGACTAGTAGATTTCTGCCTAAAGGTAGTCATGGATGAAAATATTTTCAACACCTTTTTTCCCTCATAAAGATATCCACAAATATACAATAAAAGCAATAAAGACAGGTGTGAAACTCAATCATAGACTACATATTAGTTAGCAGCTTCTTTTACAGTACATTGATGCAAGAGTAAATAGAGGAGCAGAAATATTTAGTGATCATCACCTAATGATTGCCAAAAATGAGATTACTGACTTGAAGAAAAACAAACAGAAAAGGAAAGAGAAGAAAGCTACTAAACTCAAAATAGAGGAACTAAATAAATCAATAGTAAAAGAGATATACCAATCTGGGATAAATGATTTATCAGTGAAAGGTATATGGATTTGAAACAATTGAAGAAAAGTGGTAATTGTATAAAGAAACACCCTCAGTTGTACTGAAGAGGTCTGTGGTAGTGAAACAAATTAAAGGAGATGGGAAAAGAACATATATGGGGGAATGAGAATGTCAAAACTAAGATCAAAGAAAAGAAGATGTCGTGCAAGAAATACTGCAAACAAGAGACCAGAGGATAGAATAGATTACGTGAAATAAGAACTATCGCCAACGAGGAAGTTAGGAAAGCAAAGCAGAAACAATGGGAAGAGTTAAGACAAAGACTTCAAGAAAGCTATCAAGGAAATCAAAAGCCAGTTCTGGGGCGGGGGGGGGGGGGCAATGAAGAGCATGAGAAAGACCAAAGCATGCCCAATGCGACAAATTAAGAATGCCAAAGGAGAAATAATGAAAGACAATAGTTAAATAATGGAAGGGAGGAAGTATTTTCAACAATTACATAATCCCCAGAACATACTAAACAAGGAGTAAAGATCAATTAGTATGAGTAACAAGTAATCCAGAGGAGGCAGCTAAGATGTAGATATATCAATAGAAGAACTCCAAACAGCTATAAGAAAAGTGAAATTAGAAAAGCCCCAGGAGCAGATCAAGTTTATCCAGAAATGATTAAAAACCAAGGGAGAAAGGCAGACAAACTTTAATGCAATATGCACAACAAGCACAAAGCCCAAACAGGTGCCAGACGACTGAAAAAGGAACGGTAGTGCCAATACAAGAAAGATCAAGTATGGAATGCTCAAACTATAGAGGAGATTACTACTTATACTCAGGAAAAGTGTGTGCCAGGATACTGGAAATGAGACTAAGGAAAGAGAGATGGACTCATTGAAGAGCATCAGAATGGATTTAGACCAGAAGAAATGTACAAGACCACATATTTAAAATTAGACAAATAATAGAAAAATTTCTTGATAGAAACATTGACTTACACCTGTGTTTTATAGATCTAGAAAAGGCGTTTGACACTGAGGAGGGACGAACTATGACATTCCTTAAAAGAACACAATGTAGAGCAAAATTTAATAGAAACTATGAAAATTTTTTACAATAAACCAAAGAAAAGGAGAGTAGCTGGAAACATATCTGCAGAATTTGATGTAGATATAGGGGTAAGACAGAGTTGTGTCCTAAGTCCTCTTTTGTTTATCACATTTAAGGCATCCCAAAAAATGAAGAAAATGAATGTAGGTGGAATCTCAAACCAGTAAATGTATCAATGCTTTCATTTGCTGATAATTTAGTTCTGTTTGGAAAATCAGAAAGTGACCTTCAGAATATTAACATTATGAACAATGAATTAAATAAAAGAGGAATAAATAGTAAATGCAAAGAAAACCAAAAAAATGCTACTAACTAGGGAAGCTAAAACACAAAATCTTAAATTGGCGGAGAATTTAGAACAAGTTCACAGCAATTACCTAGGAGTAATGATTAACCTGAGGAAACTAAGAGTAAAATCAGCCTGAGAATAAAAAGGCAAGTGCAATATATAACCATCTAGGAAAGGCATTTGTAGGTAAACAAGAATTGTCAACAAAAACCAAAATGGCAGTATACAACACATTTTATTGTCCTACTCTCCTCTATGGGAATAAAGCCTGGACCTTAGACAGTAGAGAATACCAATAGAGTACAGGCAGCTGAAATGAAACATTCCAAGAAGAGTAGTAGGAAACCAAAAGACAAAATCAGAAACACAACAATAAGATATCAAACCGAAGCAGATGGCATAAAACTAAGATAGAAATAAATCAACTGAGATGGTTTGGGCAAGTAAACATAACAATGACAATGAAATAGCTAAATCAGTATACGGTGGTAAAGCCTGAAGGTAAAAGACCAAAAGGCAGAAAAAGTGGGAAGAAGATATAAAAGAGGCATTTAAGAATAGAAATTTAACATTTTTGGAAGGAAACAGAAAATGCCAGGACAGGGAGACCCTGGAGATAGATCATCTCGGGTATCTGAACCCATACACCGAAAGGTAGAATGGGAACTGATAAAAAAGAAAGAAAGATAATCTGTAAAAACAAAGGACAGTGGAAAAGGATAGGACATGCATGGGGGACAGTTGGTATATAAAATGTTGTCGACAGTGAATCAAAGAGTAGAACCCAATGAACCTTTTAAAAAAAGAAGAAAAAAGAAAGGAAAAAAAGAGGGAAACGAATATGAAATGAACGAAAAGAAAAGGCATAATATGAGTAAGGCAATGTCGATATCATAGAAATCCAGAATGCCACATGTTCGATTGAGAGAATGTTAAAACTGAAAGAGCGAACCATGGCAAAAAGGGTGGATACAAAGAACGAAACAGAAAGAATACAGTAAAACCAATAGCTGAGGGGCAAGACATCGGATCAATCGGTTCCAGCAAGTCTCCCATGTCTAGCCGACAAAACTCGATCCGAACCGCGCACAAACGCCAAAGCTATGAAATCAACACCGTTGAACAAACAGACAGCCGTCTTCAGGTCTTGGGATAGCAGCCTGACTAAAGGCTTGACACTGGGTTCTGCCCCACGGGCAAGGGGAGAGAGGTGTCCGGACCCTCCGCTGAGCAACTCTTCCAACTGGTGTGGTTGAGCTGATGGCGAGTGGTTTGATCGAGTCACTGGCTGCTTCAGGCCGACGCGTCCAACGGCGTCTGCCCTCCTCTGATCGCCGGTGAAGATCTCGATAATGAGGGGGTTTCAGGGGGGGAGTTTTAGTCTGGGCGTTTAATACTCGTATTACCCATGTTTACCATAAGTGGTGTTCTTCAGATTGTCAACTGTAGTTGTCATAGTTGTTGTTGTTGTTGTTGTCACTTTTATCCATAGACGTATCGCAAGGCTAATGTTGAGACAAACATTAATTTGCAGCAGACCTAAAGATTTAAAAACTAAAAAAATCTCCACTGATATTTGACAAATGGATCAAACTTCCCTTCACTTCCCTGGAAGAAAGAAAAAAATATAGAAAAAGAGGGAGCTTTCACCTTTTTAAAAAAAGGATACGAGTTAATTGCTATTCGCATTGTATGCAATGAATCGAATTGGGCCATCAACGTGAGTTTCAGACATTTACAAACCTTTCCAATGGGGCGCCTTATGATATCCTAGAGCCTTGTCTCCTGCGACTCTTCAAGCAAATAGAAGAAGATGATAAAAATCTCAAAACTGCAGCATCACAATTGACGTCTAGCATGTAAAGGACATGAGAAATGTATGAAAGATATGTTTTGACAAAACCCATTGCTGTTTGCTAAGCGGGGTAAAATAATCTGAATCTAAAGACAGACAGACGTGTGTTTGCCTCCTTTACAATGGCCTTCCACACAAGTCAACTTTGTTTGGAGGAGGGAGGGGGAGGGTAGCGGAGATGGCCCTATCTTTATCTAGCGTTTGAATAAGAACAGGTCAAGAGGGTTGTCGACTGATTTCGGTTTCAAATTGCAGCAATTTGGGTGGTGCGGACAACTTGTCCCCTAGGACGTCACGCTGCGTCGTTTACAGGACCTCGTCCGAATTTGGTCGCGGCGATCATTCGATATGAGCAAACATCTATGTTACGATTACAAAAAATCGTCTTAAGAAAGCAAACGGTGGAATCAATACAGGAAGAACTAATAAAAACTCGTGCCTCTTGTTCAAATGTGATTCGGGGCGGGAGGAAGAATGGTCGCCGCCGCTGCGGTTGACAGAGATTTTTGCTAAGCTAACAAACTGGTAAAGTTAATGAGGACGAAATATGGGCGGATTGTTTAAACAACATACGACGGAATGTATGGGGATTTTGTTGTGGTTTCTGTCTTCCTTTATTTCTTTGATTATTTCCTTGATATCAAACTTTTGGTGAGACGGAAAAGGAGGGTGTGGGGGGGCGTAGAAGGGGGGAGCGGAGGGGGGGTTGAATGTATACTCAGACGCATAGAGTGCTGCATGACACAACCCACGTAGTCATGCAATCCTTTTCGTCAGATTGAAGGAGTTTTGTTTCATCGTTATTGTTATTTCTTGTTTCTTTCTTCAATTCATTTTCTTTTTTCTTTCTTTTTTTCCTTCTGAAATGGGTATTTGATTGATTGGTGAAGTCCCACCTATAGCACCCTTGAACCAGCGGTCATCACGCTTACTAAACCTCCTCCGA
>JAXRKP010000745.1:205000-226700 GCA_037039925.1 Doris montereyensis | reverse complement strand
GCACAAGAAAAATGACAAACCAAAAATAATTTATTTAAGAAGGAAAAAGTAACCCAGGAGGCTGGAATTCGAACCCAGATCGGCTGCCTCCTGTGCTTTCCTATCATTACATCGACTGAACCACTGAGTTTTTTATTTGAATCACCCATACCCACAACTAAAGTAATCTCAGGGTTTTTTGGATTTAAAAATGTTGCCCTCACTGCCCTTGTAAACAGGCAAGTGACTTGTAACCTGCACGAGTGTTGTGATCTGCACACGGACCTCTTTATTGTCCGTCTCCAATGCGGCCAGGTGTTGATCCATCTACCTGGATCAGGGGTGGTGGTGGGGATTCTTCTCGAAAGAACTCCGAGAAACTTCTTCTACCGTTGGCGGAGCTCGAACCCACTAGCTTTTGGTTGAGAGGCCGACTCCTTACTACCCCGTCCCCTTTCTGAGTCATAATACCTGCTTGCCTAAAGGCTTTCGTTGAATGATGAAATCAAAGTGAATCCAGACGTAGATCTAGATTAAGATGTTTGGGTGGTAACGTCTATAACATCATGTAGATCTAGATTAAGATGTTTGGGTGGTAACGTCTATAACATCATGTAGATCTAGATTAAGATGTTTGGGTGGTAACGTCTATAACATCATGTAGATCTAGATTAAGATGTTTGGGTGGTAACGTCTATAACATCATGTAGATCTAGATTAAGATGTTTGGGTGGTAACGTCTATAACATCATGTAGATCTTAAGATGTTTGGGTGGTAACGTCTATAACATCATGTAGATCTCAACGGAGTGTAATCAGACTCTCTGTACTGCAGGTAGATCTATGAGTCAAATTGAAGACGTTATCTTACTGTACTGCAGGTAGATCTATGAATCAAATCCAAGACGTTATCTTACTGTACTGCAGGTAGATCTATGAATCAAATCGTCTGTAGATCTATGAATCAAATCGAAGACGTTATCTTACTGTACTGCAGGTAGATCTATGAATCAAATTGAAGACGTTATTTACTGTACTGCAGGTAGATCTATGAATCAAATTGAAGACGTTATTTACTGTACTGCAGGTAGATCTATGAATCAAATTGAAGATGTTATTTACTGTACTGCAGGTAGATCTATGAATAAATTGAAGACGTTATTTACTGTACTGCAGGTGGATCTATAAATAAATTGAAGACGTTATTTACTGTACTGCAGGTAGATCTATGAATAAATTGAAGACGTTATTTACTGTACATATAGATCTATGAATAAATTCTTATCGTACTGTAAATATATATGAATAAATTGAAGACGTTATCTTACTGTACTGCAGATAGATCTATGAATAAATTCTTATCATACTGTGAATATATAGGAATAAATTGAAGACGTTATTTACTGTACTGCAGATAGATTATGAATAAATTCTTATCGTACTGTAAATATATATATATATGAATACATTCTTATCGTACTATAAATATATATATGAATAAATTCTTATCGTACTGTAAATATATATGAATAAATTCTTATCGTACTGTAAATATATATATGAATAGATTGAAGACGTTATTTACTGTACTACAGATAGATCTATGAATAAATTCTTATCGTACTGTAAATATATATGAATAGACTGAAGACGTTATTTACTGTACTGCAGATAGATCTATGAATAAACTCTTATCGTACTGTAAATATATATGAATAAATTGAAGATGCTATTCACTGTACTGCAGATAGATCTGTGAATAAATTCTTATCGTACTGTACATATATATGAATAAATTGAAGACGTTATTTACTGTACTGCAGATAGATCTATGAATAAATTCTTATCGTACTGTAAATATATATGAATAAATTTAAGACGTTATTTACTGTACTGCAGATAATATCTATGAATAAATTTTTATCGTACTGTAAATTATATGAATAAATTGAAGACGTTATTTACTGTACTGCATATAGATCTATGAATAAATTCTTATCGTACTGTAAATATATATGAATAAATTGAAGACGTTATTTACTGTATTGCAGATAGGTCTATGAATAAATTCTTATCGTACTGTAAATATATATGAATAAATTGAAGACGTTATTTACTGTACTGCAGGTAGATCTATGAGCAAATTGAAGAGATGATCTTACTGTATTGCACATAGATCTGTATACAATGAAAAGACTATTTAGGCCGATGAAGCTTTTATGATGGTTGAGGATTTCGATTTGATTTGATTTACCCACATCCACAACTAAGGTGATCTCGGGGGCTGTGGTAGGATTTTGAATTTTGTCCCGTCTGCCCTGTAGACAGCCAAAGGGAGCTTTAACGTGCGCAGAGTGTTGTGATCTGCACACCAGACCTCCTATTCATCATCAGTCTCCGATGAGATTAGGTATCGATCCACTTACCTGGACGAGAGGGGGGAGGGGGAGAGGGGGGTAGATTTCACTAAAATATAACTCGAGAGAATCTTTCAACCGTTGGCAGGGCTTGAACCCAATCTTTTTTGGTTGAGAGGCCGACACCTTGGCTCTGGACTACTTATTCCCCTGATGACCTTAAAATGACTTCATCACTCTCAAGGTTCACGGGTCATCTATAGGTCAATAATTATTGTAATCGTTACGGAAAATTTGACCCTAATCATCTATGAAATAAAAACACCAGGTAGGATCACATTTTGACAGGCTTGTATATATTATGTATAAGATAATAGAATATATATGATATAATATATAATTATTTATATAAATATATTATATATATACATATATATATATATATATATATATATGTATATATATATATATATATATATATATATGTGTATATATATATATATATATATATATATATATGTGTGTGTGTGTCTGCCTGTGTATTACCTGTTGAATATACCTTAATAAGTAGCGAGTATCCCCATGGATAAGCGAGTCACACGTTCATTTCTCTGTCGTCTGCGCGCCGCCTGTGCCTGTGCCTGTGCCTGTGCCGTTCAACTCTCCAACCAACCAGTAGTCAGCCAGCCAACGATGGGCAACAGATGTTCAGGACAAAAATAATAGCATTGATTTTGTTCTCTCATTTTCCTTTCGTTAATTTTTTTCTCCCCTTTTATTCCCCTCCCCTGGCCCCTTTGACGTATCCATTTAAAATAACTGTAGCAATGTGGCCACCTTTTGTTGTGTGTGTGTGTGTGTGTGTGTATTTGTGTGTTTGTGTGTATATATGTGTGCATGTTGGTATATTGTGTCTGTATGTGTGTATGTGTGTGTTTATGTGTTTTTAATGCTCGCGCTATTCGACTTTTGTTTGGTGTGTTACAACGTGTGAGCACAACAATGACAATGTTGACGTCATATGTGACAGGCTACAATTATTAATGTGTAGTGTTGTGTCTGCTCCACTACTACCATTGGCAAGAGTAAAGCTGGATACGATGAAATACATTTGGAAAGGGCATTACAACAGTTAGAGTTTTGAATATCCCCATATTCCCTACTGCGATGTCGACTGTGAAGCATAAACAAAAATATATATAATAGAGGACATTTAAAAAGACTAACAGCATATGAGAGGAAATATTACATGAAAATAATGAGGCTGTTGTCATGAGAAGACAAAATAGCATAATGAAGAAATATTTATTGACCAGTCGAGTCAACATCAAAGCCTCAACCCTAATGTGCGTCATCAGGAAAAAGAAGCTGAAATATTTCGGACACTTAAAACGTCACCAAACTTTAGAAAAGCACATATAAGAAACAGAAACTAGGACATTTTGCACACTAAAAACGTCAGCCGACTTTAGAAAAGCACATATTAGAAACAGAAGCTGAGACATTTTTGCACACTTAAAAACGTCACCAGACTTTAGAAAAGCACATATTAGAAACAGAAGCTGAGACATTTTGCACACTAAAAACGTCACCAGACTTTAGAAAAGCACATATTAGAAACAGAAGCTGAGACATTTTGCACACTAAAAACGTCACCAGACTTTAGAAAAGCACATATTAGAAACAGAAGCTGAGACATTTTGCACACTTAAAACGTCACCAGACTTTAGAAAAGCACATATTAGAAACAGAAGCTGAGACATTTTGCACACTTAAAACGTCACCAGACTTTAGAAAAGCACATATTAGAAACAGAAGCTGAGACATTTTGCACACTTAAAACGTCACCAGACTTTAGAAAAGAACATATTAGAAACAGAAGCTGAGACATTTTGCACACTTAAAACGTCACCAGACTTTAGAAAAGCACATATTAGAAACAGAAGCTGAGACATTTTGCACACTTTAAAACGTCACCAGACTTTAGAAAAGCACATATTAGAAACAGAAGCTGAGACATTTTGCACACTTAAAACGTCAGCCGACTTTAGAAAAGCACATATTAGAAACAGAAATTGAAGGCGAAAGAGGCACAGAAATATCAACTAGAAGGAGGGAACAGGACATAAAAGATTGTGTTCAAACATTTTCTTTCTTTAAATCATGAAATCCAAACCGTTTAATCTATTGAAAATAGCTACTGTGTGCGGCTATATAATGAACCGAATAACGTGTGTGCAAAGTTACAGCCAAGTTTGTTCAAAACTGAAAAGCCTATTTGAATTGAAGTTGTAGGTATTTTCGTAATGAAAATCCAACATGGCGGCGTCCCCATAGTAATCATATGATTTTTTTAAATTAGAAAATTTCAACTAATTTAGACATACTGGGTTCAATGGTAGTGGTTACACTCTTGTATTTCAAATAATAAAAGAAAGTCATTGCCAGGACCACCCCACCCCAACCCCTCCTCCTTAATGTCATTTCCTTCCCTTAGCAGTCAGAAAATAAGCCTGGTTAGGATGAGTACCGATGCCAAGGTTGCGGGTTCATTTTTGACTGTTGCCCAAATATTTTTTCTATCTGTTACTTTGTATTAATTTTCTATCGTCTTGGCTTTTACTGGGCTTCACTATTTAATCCATGTCTGTATTCATCAATGTTATTGGCGTTGTAGCTGAACCTAGTGTTTATTGTTTATTCATCAATGGTATAGGCATTGTAGCTGAACCCTAGTGTTAGTGTTTATTCATCAATGGTATAGGCGTTGTAGCTGAACCCTAGTGTTGGTGTTTATTCATCAATGGTATAGGCATTGTAGCTGAACCCTAGTGTTGGTGTTTATTCATCAATGGTATAGGCGTTGTAGCTGAACCTAGTGTTGGTGTTTATTCATCAATGGTATAGGCGTTGTAGCTGAACCCTAGTGTTGGTGTTTATTCATCAATGGTATAGGCGTTGTAGCTGAACCTAGTGTTGGTGTTTATTCATCAATGGTATAGGCATTGTAGCTGAACCCTAGTGTTGGGTGTTTATTCACCAATGGTATTGGCGTTGTAGCTGAACCTAGTGTTGGTGTTCATTCATCAATGGTATAGGCATTGTAGCTGAACCCTAGTGTTGGTCTTTATTCATCAATGGTATTGGCGTTGTAGCTGAACCCTAGTGTTTGGTGTTTATTCATCAATGGCATTGGCGTTGTAGCTGAACCCTAGTGTTGTGAGCTTGTCATCACGACGTCACTGGTTGAAGCCCCACACCTAGCAGAAGGTACTCTGAGGAAAGGTACTTCCTCTACTTTCCTTACTTGACTCCAGCTATATAAATAGAAAAACATCTTGTCGGAATATTAGTACGAAAAGCCTAACAGGTCTGTGTACTGTATGCTCTCCCTAGAGCTCAGAAGGATTTTGAAGTAAATTTCCTGCTGGGGAATACTTCATGATGTACAGTTGGTGAGCCTACACTTATGCGGGGATTTTTCGGAGAAGAAAAATTCATCTTTATCCTTTTTTTTATTTTGTTTATTTTTTAATCTTTTTTTCTCTCATTATGCAACCTGCGACGGATGTTGGAGAACTTTCTTCTCTCGGGACTTAAAAAACACAAACATTTCAGATATGTTTACGCTTGATTAAAATCTGCTTTGAAAATTAAAATCTGCTTTGAAAATTAAAATCTGCTTTGAAAATTAAAATATGCACAACAGCGGCTGGTTAGCGAAGGGTGCTAGTTGCTTCTACTTCTTTCCGTTTACTCTTTCACTTATCTGTTATCGTGCAGTTTCCTTTAATTCCCCCTGATATCACCACAATGGTCTTTCAAAACAATTTCACGGAAACTCTCCATAGAGACTTTATGAAACCATCCCAAAGTGTGTCTAAAGTGGTCTCAACGTTGTCACTACTACAACTTTGGGTTTTCAAAAGCACCCATACAGTCTGACGGTACCCATAAACTCATAGAGTGTTCACTCTAAGGCAAGTAGTAATGATTACAAACAGCCAGATAGAGAATAAGCTACTTAATACCTTGTCTCCTTTCGTCTTTGTCTCTGTCTCTGTCTACGTTTCTGTCTCTGTCTCTGTCTCTGCCTCTGTCTCTGTCTCTGTCTCTGTCTGTCTGTCTGTCCGTCTGTCTGTCTGTCTGTCTGTCTGTCTGTCTGTCTGTCTGTCTCTCTCTCTCTCTCTCTCTCTCTCTCTCTCTCTCTCTCTCTCTCTCTCTCTCTCTCTCTCTCTCTCTCTCTCTCTCTCTCTCTCTCTCTCTCTCTCTCCCTCCCTCTCTCTCTCTCTCTCTCTCTCTCCCTCCCTCTCACCCTCTCCCTCCCTCTCACTCACTATGATCCTCCCGCCTCTCCTCTCTCCCTCTCTCCAAGTATCTAGATCAGATTTGAGATCTAGATTCAATACAATATTAATCAGGATGGCAAGACTGTCAGGCATGAACCCCGCCATTAAAAAGTGTATCAGGGTAATCTCCAATTTCACCCTTGAAGTCAAACTCTGACACACGCACCATGGAGCGTAAAGGTGCGACCAGGCGATAAAAGGAAGTCTGTGTCATATTATGAATCAAGAGATTCTCAATTTCGTCTATTAGAGTAGAAACCTACTCATTTTTTTTTTTTACAGGAGTGGCGTCGGCTGCTAAATGGTTAGCCTACCGGATTTGGGGCCTACGAGTTGTTGGGTTTTTTTTTCCTGGTTTTAATCCTGGCAAAGCTATATTCGGTCCCATGTTGTATTGCCTAAGGAAGAGATTTACCACGCATTTTGCATCCCCCCCCGTCCCCCCACTCGACCGGCCCAGGTGAAGGTTGAAATCGATTGTCATATATTCAAAAGGATGCAACGCCAGGCTTAATAATATGACATCGCACCATATTATATTTACGTTGATGTATCTCGACGTGAGTCAACTGTTCTAACACTCGTCACTTTCCTGGAGAGAAAAAAGGGAAGAAAGAAGAAAACTGCCATGTCGGAGCAAACTCTGTTTCCTCTCTTTCTACAGCCGTTATCTTACTGACTCAGCCACGTCTAAGGCTTGTGTTGTTTCCCAGGTGGTTATCTTACTGACTCAGCCACGTCTAAGGCTTGTGTTGTTTCCAAGGTGGTTATCTTACTGACTCAGCCACGTCTAAGGCTTGTGTTGTTTCCAAGGTGGTTATCTTACTGACTCAGCCACGTCTAAGGCTTGTGTTGTTTCCAAGGTGGTTATCTTACTGACTCAGCCACGTCTAAGGCTTGTGTTGTTTCCAAGGTGGTTATCTTACTGACTCAGCCACGTCTAAGGCTTGTGTTGTTTCCAAGGTGGTTATCTTACTGACTCAGCCACGTCTAAGGCTTGTGTTGTTTCCAAGGTGGTTATCTTACTGACTCAGCCACGTCTAAGGCTTGTGTTGTTTCCAAGGTGGTTATCTTACTGACTCAGCCACGTCTAAGGCTTGTGTTGTTTCCAAGATGTCCGTCTTTGAGTCGTCGGATGCGGCTTTGACTGTCAATGGCTGTTGATGCTGCTGCTGTTACTGTTGCTGCTGTTGCTGTCGCTGTTGTTCTTGCTGCTGCTGCTGCTGCTGTTCCTGTTGTTGCTGCTGAATTGGGCCCTACCACAAGTCCGTTTGATGCATCAATGGCCAGTTTTTTTAGATCGTGAAATTATAACGGCATTGAGGACGTAGATTTTTTTCAAGGGGAAATTATCTGACGAGCCAAAGCTCTCTTTTTTCTTTTTGTGTGTGGACATATTCGATAGACTAAAGGAACATGCTATTGTGTGTGAAGAATTTGTTTTAAAATGTGTAATGGTTATGTCACTAGGGGGCATGTCGTAGGTGATGGGGGGGGGGGGGGTGTGTCAGATTGCGGCCATGACATAGGAGCGAAGATCCCACATTTACTATTACCACTTTTTTATATATTATATTCGACATTTTAATACCTAAATGTAGGAATATTTCTCGTTTTTTTTCCGCGAAGAATTTTTTTGAAAATCTCGGGACGTCATTAGAAGGCATGTCATAGGGCCGGCGACTTGTCAGTCTGGGAACCTCTTTGTCATTGCAATCAACGGCCTGAGTTGAGACTCACTGGATGACGGTACTCTCCCTTTGTCATTGCAATCAACGGCCTGAGTTGAGACTCACTGGATGACGGTACTCTCCCTTTGTCACTACAGTCAGCGGCCTGAGCTGAGACTGGATGACGGTACTCTCCCCTTTGTCACTACAGTCAGCGGCCTGAGTTGAGACTGGATGACGGTACTCTCCCCTTTGTCACTACAGTCAGCGGCCTGAGTTGAGACTGGATGACGGTACTCTCCCTGGATCAACGGCCTGGGCTGAGACTGGATGACGGTCCCTTTGTCATTGCAATCAACGGCCTGGGTTGAGACTGGATGACGGTACTCTCCCCTTTGTCACTACTCAGCGGCCTGAGTTGAGACTGGATGACGGTACTCACTTTGTCACTGCCATCAGCGGCCTGAGTTGAGACTGGATGACGGTACTCTCCCCTTTGTCACTGCCATCAGCGGCCTGAGTTGAGATTGGATGACGGTACTCTCCCCTTTGTCACTGTACTCAGCGGCCTGAGTTGAAACTCACTGGATGACGGTACTCTCCCCTTTGTCACTGCCATCAGTGGCCTGAGTTGAGACTGGATGACGGTACTCTCCCCTTTGTCACTGCCATCAGCGGCCTGAGTTGAGACTGGATGACGGTACTCTCCCCTTTGTCACTGCCATCAGTGGCCTGAGTTGAGACTGGATGACGGTACTCTCCCCTTTGTCACTGCCATCAGTGGCCTGAGTTGAGACTGGATGACGGTACTCTCCCCTTTGTCACTGCCATCAGTGGCCTGAGTTGAGACTGGATGACGGTACTCTCCCCTTTGTCACTGCCATCAGTGGGCTGAGTTGAGACTGGATGACGGTACTCTCCCCTTTGTCACTGCCATCAGTGGCCTGAGTTGAGACTGGATGACGGTACTCTCCCTTTGTCACTGCCATCAGCGGCCTGAGTTGAGACTGGATGACGGTACTCTCCCCTTTGTCACTGCCATCAGTGGCCTGAGTTGAGACTGGATGACGGTACTCTCCCCTTTCACTGTCAGTGGCCTGAGTTGACTGACGGTACTCTCCCCTTTGTCACTGCCTTTGTCATCCATCAGTGGCCTGAGTTGAGACTGGATGACGGTACTCTCCCCTTTGTCACTGCCATCAGCGGCCTGAGTTGAGACTCACTGGATGACGGTACTCTCCCCTTTGTCACTGCCATCAGCGGCCTGAGTTGAGACTGGATGACGGTACTCTCCCCTTTGTCACTGTACTCAGCGGCCTGAGTTGAGACTCACTGTGTGACGGGCGTAGAAAGAGTGACTATGGTCTGCTTTCTAGCTTTGTCGTTACTGGTTGGCCCTCGTTGACCAATAAGGTATTGATCTGTGATATCGTAGACGCACTACCTTTCACTTACGTTTGAATTGATTGCTGCTTGAGTCTACTCATGACCACAAATAATAACATGGCGATATCAGAGAAAGTGCCGAATCGGATGACGAATAATAACATGGCGATATCAGAGAAAGCGCCGAATAGGATGACAATAAAAACATGGCGATATCAGAGAAGGTGCCGTATAGGATGACGAATAATAACATGGCGATATCAGAGAAAGTGCCGAATAGGATGACGAATAATAACGGGGCGATATCAGAGAATGTGCCGAATAGGATGACGAATAATAACTTGGCGATATCAGAGAAAATGTCGAATAGGATGACGAATAACAACGTGGCGATATCAGAGAAAGTGCCGAATAGGATGACAAATAATATCATGGCGAATATCAGAGAAAGTGCCGAATAGGATGATGAATAATAACATGGCGAATATCAGAGAAAGTGCCGAATAGGATGACGAATAATAACATGGCAATAACAGAGAAAGTGCCGAATGGGATGACAAGCTATTAGAATGAATTGGAACGACTCTTGGATGTTAACTCTGGCTGAAGATATACGTTTTTTTGCGACTCACAGTTGCTTTTGTTCACGTTTAAAAACGCGCGTGTATGCGTTCTTTTGATTCAACAGTTTCATTTCCTTTTTTACTTTTTTATAGTCATGACTCATCTCTCTTGCCAACTCTTCGTCCCCAATTTTCAGGAAAGGGGGGAGGGCGGTGGAGTGTTTCGTTAAAAGGATGATGTGCGTGATAATTTGTTAATCGTTTTGTTGAAATGTATCCGATCCACCATACGCGGTGACGTCAGTCAGGTTGGATTTAAGTTATGAGGAAACAGCAAGCCGAAAGATAAGTGGAACAGTGAAATGAAAAGGTAAGGCCAACACCAACCACGCATTGACGTGCGTAATGCAAAAGAAATTCAACTAATCAGTTTCGTACAAATCCGTGACGTGTCAACATGCAAGTTACAAAAAAAGGAAATGAAATCATCTTTGAAGCCCCCGCAGGAACAAAGAGGAGACAAATGCAAAGAAATGGACAGAAAAAAAACTATCTTAAGGCATTTGATCGAATCGAACCCGCAACCTCTGCGTCGGCACCCATCGCCTTGCTATGGAAAGATAGTGAACTACCAACCATGCTTACTCATAACCCTTCTTAAAAGATAGCACGCTCTCACTCACTCTATGGGACTCGGTAGTCCAGAGGCAAGGTTTCGGCCTCTCAACCAGAAGGTAGTTGGTTCCGAGCCCCGCGATCGGTGACAACATTTTCTCATGTTTATTCGAGCACAATCTACCCCCTCTCCTCCCCCCCCCGGTCCAGGTAGGTGGATTGACACCTAACCCCATCAGAAACAGACGACAAAAAGGAGGTCCCGTGTGTATATCACAACACTCTTTGCAGGTTAAAGATCCCTTGGCTGTTTACAGGGCAGTCCGGGCAAAAATTTAAAATCGTACCAAAAAAAACAACCCCGAGATTACCTTAATTGTGGATGTGGGCAAATCAAATCAAATTTTGTTTTAATCTATCGCTCTAAGGCGAGCCGACAGTTGGAGACGTGTAGATCGCAGGTTTCGTTCAACCTGGTGTCCAAACTTTCTTTTTCTGTCTGTCAAGGTTACAACTTTTGCCAGCATTGCAATGAAACCATAATGGCTTCGTGGTTTCGTGGTTTTGTTTCCTCCATGATTGATTGGTGGCTACAATTTCATTCAATCATTCCCATGAAGCCTTAAGCCTCACATGCCGTCTTTTTAAATATTTCCTTTTTATCCATCTCTTATCACCTGCTATTGTTGTGGCATCGGTGACTGAATGGTTTGGTTGCTGGCCATGGGGTCATGAGGTCCCGGGTTCGAATCCTAGCAAAGGTTGCTCTGACAGGGAAAGACGCTTATCACACATTTCCCCCCATTCGACCCCGGTGCAAATGGGTGCAAGGACTAGCTTGAAAGTGAAAACCGGGGCATCGGTGGCCGAGCGATGAGGTTAGACTGCCGGACTGGGGGATCATGAGGTCCAGAGTTCGACTCCTAGCAAAGCCATGTCCGACTTGTGTTCCTTGGGAAAGACACTTAATACGCATTTTCCCCACTTTACCCCAGTGGCAAATGGGTACAAGCAGTAGCTTAGCAGTAAAAACCTGCGTTTGACTAGCGTCGTGACGAGGACGAGGTTATTCTTGTTATCACCTGTTCCGCTTGGAAACCCCTGGACATACTCAGACTCTATTACTTTGTCTGTGTCTGTGTCTGTGTCTGTGTCTCTGTCTCTGTCTCTGTCTCCCTGTCTCCCTGTCTGTCTGTCTGTCTGTCTGTCTGTCTGTCTGTCTGTCTCTCTCTCTCTCTCTCTCTCTCTCTCTCTCTCTCTCTCTCTCTCTCTCTCTCTCTCTCTCTCTCTCTCTCTCTCTCTCTCTCTCTCTCAGGCTCTATTGCTTTCCAACAGGCTTTTACGCTTCTTCTCTTCCTGATCATCCTCTTTCTTTCCATCCCAAAATTTTCACTACGGTTGATAAAACAACATACTGCGTTCATTGCCATTTTACTATGTCCCGACCACATGAGGTAATCTCAGCGTAAATTCTATTTCTGTCTCTGTCTCTGTTGTGTCTCTGTCTCTGTCTCTGTCTCTATCTTTGTCTCTGTCTCTGTCTGTCTGTCAACTCTCTCTGCGTTCATCTGTCTCTTCTTCTCTCTGTCTCTGTCTCTGTCTCTATCTTTGTCTCTGTCTCTCTCTCTCTGTCTGTCTGTCTGTCTGTCTGTCTGTCTCTCTCTCTCTCTCTCTTTCTCTCTCTCTCTCTCTCTCTCTCTCTCTCTCTCTCTCTCTCTCTCTCTCTCTCTCTCTCTCTCTCTCTCTCTCTCTCTCTCTCTCTCTCTCTCTCTCTCTCTCTCTCTCTCTCTCTCTCCCCCTCTCTCTCTCTCTCTCTCTCTCTCTCTCTCTCTCTCTCTCTCTCTCTCTCTCTCTCTCTCTCTCTCTCTCTCTCTCTCTCTCTCTCTCTCTCTCTCTCTTTCTTTGTCTTTCCCTATCTTTCTCCCTTTCTCGCCATTGCTTTGCTCTGTAAACACATCGCTTTCTTATTTTCCGTTGGTTTGCTCTGTACAAATATGTTCTTTTCTCTTTCTTTCTTTCTTTCTTTCTTTCTTTCTTTCTTTCTTTTTTCTTTCTTTATTTATTTCGATTTTTATTTTTCTCATTTCGTTTGCACTCTGTCTTGCTTTTATTTCACTTGGTGTTTACACTGATCTCCTATTCACGGGCTTCGTGTCTTACGGTCAAGCGTCTATTTGTCATGGGGGAAATGACCAGCTGCCGGACATTGATTTGGTCCAACGTCGACTGACGACTGGCTACTTTTCACCACGATGGATGTTTTACCAACATCTATTTTATTTCCCCACTGGTGTGGATTGTGAAGTAAGTGGAGAGAGTCGGAGATAAAGAGAAAGAGAGAGGGGTGAGGTTGAGCGGGGGAAGGAGAGAGAGAGAGAGAGAAGAAGAAAGAAGAATGAAGAGAGAGAGAAGAAAAAGAAGAAGAAGAAGAAGAAGAAGAAGAAGAAGAGGGAGAGAAGAAAAGAAGAGAAGATATAAGAAAAGACGAGACAGACAGACAAAGAGAGAGATAGATATAGAGAGAGAGACAGGACAACAGACAAACAGGCAGAGATAGAGAAGAGACAAATCCGGGAACACAGAGACACACAGACACAGATATATAGAGATACAAATGACAGAGGAGGTGGCGAGAGAGAGAGAGAGAGAGAGAGAGAGAGAGAGAGAGAGAGAGAGAGAGAGAGAGAGAGAGAGAGAGAGAGACACACACACACACACACACAAACACACACACATGGTGAGAGAGAGACAGACACAGATACAAAGACAGAGACAGAGACAGACAGACAGATCGTCAGACAGACAGACAGGCAAATAGACAGACAGCCAGAGAACAAAAATGGAGCCATTGATAGACAAAACGCCAAAATGATTGACAGGACGTCAAAGAGTAACAAGGACACGATGATCAATGGATGAAAATTATCTCCAATGGGCGTTTGTGACATTCTGGAAATTTCCTTTTTTTTCAAATATTATTGTGCTTACAAGAGAGAGAGAGAGAGAGAGAGAGAGAGAGAGAGAGAGAGAGAGAGAGAGAGAGAGAGAGAGAGAGAGAGAGAGAGAGAGAGAGAGAGAGAGGGAGAGAGAGAGAGAGAGAGAGAGAGAGAGAGAGAGAGAGAGAGAGAGAGGGAAAGAGAGAGAGAGAGAAAGAGAGAGAGAGGAGAGAAATTGAATCGTTTATGCACAAATGTATCCAAAAACCGCGTAATGATCAGTAATGAGGTTAACATTAATTCCAAAACATCAAGATGCCAAGTTGTGTAAAACCAAAGAGACGAAGTAAAAGTGGAGAGGCGTGGTGATGGGAAATTATGTGATGATGTGTGGTAGATGTAGCGTGGTGATGTAGACTGGTTCAAAACCCTGGCTTGCACAGTGATACAATCGGTATTGTTGGGAATTTGTTATCATGACGACTTTTTTTCTTCCTTCTCTTTATCACTTCCCATTTTAGGCTTGCAGTATATGGGTTTAGATGCCCGAAAATGATATTTTTCCATGCCACCTTGTCCTGACACTTTTGTTTCATTCGGTTAAAGTTAAATTCCTATACTTTAGTGTCTCTTTTATATCTTCTCACCACTTTCTCCGAGTCTGCCTTTGTGTCTTCTACCTTGGATTTACCATTGTCTTCTTTTTTTTTTTAGCTATACCATATAATTCATTATGTTTACATTTCCTACATCACTTGAGACGATTGACTTCGACACGACGACACTGGTTCAAAACCTAGGCTGGTCAAGGGACTTAATCAGTATCACTGAGTTTGTAATCATGAAGACACTGGTTCCAAACCCAGCCTGGTCAAGGATTTAATCAATATCACTGTGAGTTTGTAATCATGAAGACACTGGTTCAAAAACCTAGGCTGGTCAAGGGACTTAATCAGTATCACTGTGAGTTTGTAATTATGAAGACACTGGTTCAAAACCCAGCCTGGTCGAAGTGACTTAATCAGTATCGCTGTGAGCTTGTAATCATGAAGACACTGGTTCAAAACCCAGGCTGGACAAGACTTATAATCAGTATCGCTGTGAGCTTGTAATCAAGGAAACACTGGTTCAAAACCCAGCCTGGTCAAGTGACTTAATCAGTATCGCTGTGAGCTCGTAATCATGAAGACACTGGTTGGAAATCCAGACTGGTCAAGTGACTTAATCAGTATCAAAGGTGAGCTTGTAATCATGACGACACTGGTTCAAAACTCAGCCTGGTCAAGACTTAATCAGTATCGCTGGGAGCTTGTAATCATGAAGACACTGGTTCAAACCCAGCCTGGTCAAGTGACTTAATCATATCGCGTGTAATCGTGACGACACTCATGAAACACTGGTTCAAACAAAACGACATAGTTTGTTCAGACGAAATTGTTTTTTTAAAACCTCTATTGATCCGTTATGAGTTTGTAAATCATAACAGACGAAATTGTTTTCCAAACGGACTTTGACTGAAACGATCGGCTGGGAGGATAAACTAATGTGGAGTCGGAAGCCTGCATTTATTCGGGGAGGCAAGTTATATATGAATCGCATTATATTCTACATGACTTAATTGACTGTAAAGTGCTCCCCAGGAAGTCCAAACGGACTTTGACTGAAACTTCCGGCTGGAGGATAAACTAATGTGGAGTCAGGGAGCCTGCATTTATTCTAAATGAATCTTATTTTTAAAAGTTATATATATATCCATATTTATATTCTTCCATGAATGCATCTGACTTAATGTACAACATCATTTATCCCCCAGCAGGCCATTTCATCCAAAGTCCTTCTCAACTTCCCCCCATCCACAGCAGCTCAACACCTGTTGGGGGCCATGTCTCCCATTGACAAGATCTTTTTCTCTAAAGTTGCCTCAATCTTATTTTGTGCTAAGATAAAGATGAAGAGTAAAGATAAAGTTGGATACGCTGTGCGTCTGCACCATGGTCCTTCCATGGGATTTGAAGGCTCACCAAATACAAGTCAACATCATACACTCCGGTTTCAACCGGCAGGCCATTTCAAGTTCACAACTCCTTATCAACTCCCTGGGAGCAAATACACCAGCTCACTACCTGTTCGAACGTTTCGGTCAACGTTTGACAAGATCTTTCTCTGCCTTGAACCATTGTCATCTGTGCCTTATTCACACCTAAGTTCCTGAACCATAGTGAGTGAAGTTCCTAACATGTTTGACAGTATCGTCGTGATTAAGAAGCCTGTGCCAGCACTACGGTTTCAACCAGTGTCGTCGTGATTTACAAGTTCACAACACTACGGTTCGTGTGATTACCTCACCACACACTGGTCGTCCAACCAAGTTCACCACACAAGCTCACCACACTTTGAACCATTGTCGTCGTGATTTACAAGTTCACGGTTTGACGTGATTACAAGTTCATCGATTTGAACCATTGTCGTCGTGATTTACAAGTTCACAACACTACGGTTTGAACCAGTGTCGTCGTGATTACAAGTTCACCACGTACGGTTTGAACATTGTCGTCACTTCGCGGTTCTATCTACGATGCTATTGTCGTCATATTTTAACCAGTGTCGTCGTGATTGACAAGTTCACAACGCTACGGTTTGAACCAGATTTGATTTGATTTGTCGTCGTGATTTTTTGACAAGTTCACAACACCTATCGGTTTTCTGGTGAACCAACTGTCGTCGTGAACAAGTTCACGGGGTAACGGTTTGAACGTGCACAGTCGTTGTGATCTGCACACGGAGCCTCCTTTATCGGTCAGTTCCGATAGGACTAGGTGTCGACTCATCTACCTGAACCAAGAAGGGGCGGGGGGTAGACTTTAGCAAAAAACCTGGGAGAAAATTGTTCAGCCGTTGGTGGAGCTTGAACCCCTTACCTTCGGTTGAGTGGCCGACACCTTACCTGTGGGCTAACCCAGTCAAGAGTCCCCCGTTGAAGTAAAAGTTAACCGATAGAAGGGATGGGGTAACGCATGCGCGGGAAAGGGTGTTGGGAACGTGGCAAGAGTGGGGTGGGGGTGGGTAAGTAAGCGTGTAGAGATGGGGAGAGCTGGTCTGAGGCGTAAGAGAGGGAGGGAGGGAAAGGCGTAAATGACTCTGTAGCATTGTGGAAAGAGTGAAAATGTAGGGAGCTGGGTGCAGCGGGGTGTAGAGGCAGGGGGGGGAGCGAGAGAAAGATGAGCGGCTTTTTTTTTCATTAGATGAAGAGACAAGCCAATATATATATATATATATATATATATATATATATATATATATATATATATATATATATATATATATATATATATATATATATATATTAAAAGCATAGACCATGCACAGAAGAGAAGCCGCGATATGAATACTACGTCGTTTGGCTGGGCTAAAAGGGGGTTAAAAGTGGGGAATGGAGAAACCGAAAGTTGACATACTTTGTGACACCCACACACACACACACACACACACACACACACACACATAGATCTACTTACAATGTAAATTGGAATCCAATGTTGTGTGAGTCAACCGTTGGAAAAGGGGAATGAAAAGCCAAAGTGAGCCACTAGCAGAAGTTCATCTCGGTGTGAGGTCAGGACCAAGAGCCAACCAACAATTCGTGCCTTGGCTGAAAAGGGAAAATATCCGGACCGCTAGACAATTTGGGTTTATCGAGTCTATACTTCTTCCTCCGACTCCCAGCGTAAATATCCGGACCAAGAGCCAGCTCACAAACCGTGAGTCGGACGGAAGTCCAAAGTTTGATGACCTTGACATTGCGTCTGAGTGACTTTCCTCTTTTTTAATTGCTGATTTTATAATAATAATAATAATAATAATAATAATAATAATAATAATAATAATAATAATACTTTATTCATCCAAAAAAGGATATCACATTCTGTTCCTCATAAGTAATTTTAAAAATCAGAATACATAGATCTATTTATTATTAAAAATGCTAAACATTAATGCAGTAATATAATAGGAGTATTAGTATTACAAATACATCACAGAAATGTGTAAGATATACAACCGACCCTCTCAAACACGCCCTTGGTCAAAGCTCATTCATCCATGCTCGTCCCCCACGTCCATTTGTTATGATAAATACATCACAGAGATGCGTAGGATATACAACCATATTCTATCCCCCACCCATCACATCACAACCCAACCGACCCCTACGCACATGCACGCCTTCGATCAAAGTTCATTCCTCTATTTTCCCCACCCTCCCTCCCACATCCATTTGTTTTGATAAATAGATCACAGAAATACACAGGATACAGAACCTCATTCGACCCCCCCCCACACACACACACAAACACACAATACATCTCAACCGACCCCCCCCCACACACACACACACACAAACACACAATACATCTCAACCGACCGCCCCCCCCCACACACACACACATCTCAAACACACAATACATCTCAACCGACATCTCAACCCCCCACACACACACACATTACATCTCAACCGACCCCCACACACACACATTACATCTCAACATCTCAACACACACCCCCACACACACACACATTACATCTCAACCGACCCCCACACCCACACACACACACATCACAACCTACATCTCACACACACACACACATACATCTCAACTCACCCCCCACACACACACACATTACATCTCAACCGACCCCCACACACACACACACACACACATTACATCTCAACCGACCCCCACACACACACACACATCACAACAAAGACATCTCACACACATTACATCTCAACCGACCCCCACACACACACACACACACATTACATCTCAACCGACCTACCACACACACACACACACATACATCTCAACCTACCCCCACACACACACACACATTACATCTCAACCGACCCCCACACACACACACACACACATTACATCTCAACCTACCCCCTACACACACACACACACACATTACATCTCAACCGACCCCCCACACACACACACACACACATTACATCTCAACCGACCCCCTACACACACACACACCCACACATTACATCTCAACCGACCCCCACACACACACACATTACATATCAACCGACCCCCACACACACACACCTATTATCGTTGCCAAGTGGGGTCAGTTATACAACGCTGTGTACTTTTAGTATTGTGGGATACGGTAAGCCTATTACAATAATCATACACGAATAGTAAGAAGGAGGATGCTGTCTGAGGTCGGAAGAGATAAGGATAACGATAAGATGGATTTATCGTTATCATCACCGCCCACATGTGCATGTTTCATTTCCTCAGCAGGCAATTTCATTCGAAATCCTTCTTAACTCCATAGGAAGCATACATACAGTACAGCAGCCCGTTAGGCGCTTTGTAATAACACTCAGACAAGTTTTTTTCTCTACCAATAGCTGCGTACTCATTAACACCTCAGTCGAGTAGGGAAAGCAGAGTGAAGTACTTTGGCTAAAGGTGCAGCGTGGTGCTGACCAGACTTGGGTTTTGAACCAGTGTCATCGTGATTAAAAACGCACAATAAAGATAAAAGATAAAGATGGATGTATGGTCTGTAACCCTGCACAAGGCCAGAATTACCGACAATACATCATTTACCACCCCCCCTTCCCCCCCTCCAGCAGGCCATTTTATGCCCTCTCAACTCGCGGGGAGCATACAGTACACAAGCCTCTGACAAAATCTTTCTCTACCTATAGCTGGGTACTCATGCACATCTGAGTCAAGTGAGCAAAGTAGAGTGAAATACTTTTTTTCCAAGGATGGTTTTGTTTTTGTCTTTTTATTTGCTGTTTTGTATTGTTTGTTATTTTGTTGTTTTGTTATTGTTTTTGATGTTGTTGGGTACTCATTAACACCTGAGTCAAGTAGGAAAGCAGAGTGAAGTTTTTTAGGGTATGGGGGTTGGGGGGGGGTGCGTTACTCCTGTGAAAAGGACAAAACACAAAAGGCAGGCACAGGGAGTGAAGTCAAAAGTGTTATATACCGACATCATCCACTCTTCCTTCTGACGATACACTGTGTGATGTGCCTGCATTAGTGTCAGTGTTTTGTCTTTTGCCTTTGTTGTCTGACAAAATGGAATGGGTGGAAGGGGGAGGGGGGGAGTACTCTGTGGTCCAGAGGTAAAATGTTTGCCTCTCAACCTTTTGTCATGGGTTCAAGTCCCGACTGCTCAAAACTTATTTTGATTATCTTTCGAGTATCACCCGCCCACCCCACCACCCCCGCCCACCCCCACCACCCCCGCCCCACCCCCCACCACCCCCGCCCACCCCCACCCTCCACCGCGTGGACAAAGTAGGTGCCCGGCGTCTAGTTCCATCCAAGACGGACCATTAAAAATAAGACCTCGTGTGCTCGTTGTCACAGAAACTTTGGCTATTTACATGGCAGTCTGGGCACAATTTAAAAATCCTACCAAACCCCACCCCCACCCCCACCCCCAACCCCCAACCCCCCAGATCACATGAGTAGTTGTGAATGTGGATACAATCATAATTTCAAAACAAAGACCAAAGGTTATAGGTTAAACACCACGATGTGTTTGTTCTGCCCTCACTCCCCAAGTTGTCGGTTATTCATCTTTGTCTTTTTGTACTGAAGTGGCGTCGGTGGCTGAGCGGTTAGGTTGCCAGACTGGGAATCATAAGACCTGGGTTCGAATCTTACCAAAGTTAGGTCCGACGTTGTTGGGTTGTTGTTTTTTTTATACATTTAATACGCATTCCCCACGCCCCTCCCCCCACCCCTCTCTACCCAAGGTGCTTGGGAATATACACCTGCGTCCAACTAGCGTGACATGTCCTCGGCTCTATGGGCTATGAAGGCCTTGACGTAACTTTATTTAATGTACTTTGTGTATTGAAAGGGCTTCTATTTAATCTGTTTTATCTGGGCATCACTCAGAGCATTGGGCCGCTGGCAGGCTGCGCTGGTAGGTCTTACTTCTTTCCTTTTCACTCCTTTACCTAGTTTTTTGTCTCGCTGTTTTTTTTCAATTAACCTTTATCAATACTTATTATGGAAGACAGGTGTAAATTGAAACAAAACAAAACAATTTAAGGCATTCAGAAAATACATTTATCTGTTTACACTTGCTATTTTTGTTCTTGTTTTGTTTGGTTTTTGAAGGTTGTTTTGGTGGGGGGGGGTTATTGTTGTGATGTTTCGTTTTGTATTGGGATGAGGGGGGAGTGTATTTATACAGCTGCACTAGCCCGGACAGTTCTCTGCTTTTGGTAGGCGGTTGAGATGTACTGTAGCTCTTACTTCTTTCTTTTTCCTCTTTCACTTAATTTTTTATCTTGCTGTTTCCTATGATTGATTCACCATGAGATCACTGCATTCGATGATGTTGAAATTTGAATTAAACACAATATCTGTGTTTTGTCCGGTCTTGTTGTTTTTAGGCATTCCAATATTATCATAATTTGTCCATGTCTGGTTGTTTTTAGGCATTCCAATATTATCATAATTTGTCCATGTCTTGTTGTTTTAGGCATTCCAATATTATCATAATTTGTCCATGTCTTGTTGTTTTAGGCATTCCAATATTATCATAATTTGTCCATGTCTGGTTGTTTTTAAGCATTCCAATATTATCATAATTTGTCCCGTCTTGTTTTTTTGTGTTTTTTAATTATTATTATTCTGTCAGGGTGACAGGGAGTCAGGGTATCAGAGAGTCAATGGGACAGGGAGTCAGGGGACAGGGAGTCAGGGTATCAGAGAGTCAATGGCACAGCGAGTCAGGGTGATAGGGAGTCAGGGGGACAGAGAGTCAATGGGACAGTCAATGGAGTCAATGGGACAG
>JAXRKP010000745.1:197500-200000 GCA_037039925.1 Doris montereyensis | reverse complement strand
GAATGAAGGAAGGAATGAAGGAATTGATCGATGAATGAATGATTGAATGATTGAATAAAGGAATTGACGGATAGATGGATATGTGGATGGATGGATCGATGAATGTATGGATGGATGGTTGGCTGATTGATGGATGGTAGATAGATGGCTGAATGGATGGTCGGATTGATGGACGGTTGGATAGGTGGATGAATGGGTTGATGGATGGATGACTGGATGAATGAATGAAGAGATGGATGGATGGGAAGGAGATGGGTTGGGTGAATGGGTGGATGCATGGTTGATTGATTGATAGATTGACGGATAGACAGGTAGATGGATGATTTGATGACGGCGTGGTTGGATACATACATGAATGAATGGATGGATGGATGAATGGGGTGATGGATGAAAGAACGAGACAAATATGGCTGTTATCAATAATTGATAATCATCAGAATTATGCTCAGTGGGTGAGATGAGCATTTTAGATTTGAGAAAGACGATCGAAGCATTTCTTTCACGCCTAGACAAAGACCATAATAGACGGGGAAAATCTGTCTGGCGGCAATAAATTATAAATTGATTAAGAGAGAAATTGTAATGCATCATTCAATTAACACTGTCTGAAAGAACAACATAGGGAAAGGAAATGAGATTGAATATTACTGACAGCAATTTGTAAAAATAATTATTAAGTGAAAACATAAGCGCAAAATTGAAAAGTGCAGATATTGTTATTCCTTGCGTAAAATTATTCTTACTAAATCTAGTATCATTATTATTATTATTACTATTATAATTATTATTATTATTATTATTATTATTATTATTATTATTATTATTATTATTATTATTATTATTATTATTATTATTATTATTATTATTATTATTATTATTATTATTATTATTATTATTATTATTATTATTATTATTATTATCATTATTATTATTATTATTATTATTATTATTATCATTATAATTTATCGTTATCATTATCATTATCATTATCATTATCATTATCATTATCATTATCATTATCATTATCATTATCGTCATCAGTATCATTATCATTATTGTCATTACTTTACTAGTGGTTTGCAAATATTACTATTATTATTATTATTATTCAGCAGCAGTTTCGAATATTAGTAGTAGTAGTATTAGCAGTAGCATTAATTAGCAGCAGCATTAATAAAAAATATTATCATTATTATCAGTATTATTTTATTTAATCTCAGCAAGCAACAGCAGCAACAAGCAGCAGCAGCAGCAAAGGGGGAGGGGTTGTTTTAGCAGGTTTGCTTTGTGGTGATTTTAAATAAAATGTAAAACTACCGCTATACAGAAAGGGCAAGTGAAATATGAATCTAAAGGGAAACAGTAACAAAAAATAAAGCTAGAGGGAAACAGTAATAAATAGAATTTGAATCTACAGGGGAAACAGTAAACAGAATTTGAATCTACAGGGGAAACAGTAAAGAATTTGAATCTACAGAATATGAATGTACAGGCGAAACAGGGGAAACAGTAAATAGAATTTGAATCTACATTGGAAACAGTCAATAGAATTTGAATCTACAGGGGAAACAGTCAATAGAATTTGAATCTACAGGGGAAACAGTCAATAGAATTTTGAATCTACAGGGGAAACAGTAAATAGAATTTGAATCTACAAAGAAACAATTAATACAATTTAAAGCTAAAAGGAAACAGTGCAGAGAAAGTGAGTCTAAAATAAAACAGTAAATAGAATTTAAGTCTAAAGGGAATGGCAAACAGAAATCACATGCAACTGCCACTAGACTTTTTGTCTGTGTAGACACGACAAATAGAATTTTTTGGAATCTATAATGTTATAGAAACGGCAAAATATTCCCTCGCTAGTTCAACCTAATGACTTGGCTGGCATTCGACCTCCTGCTATGATTTGACCGGCTGCTCATTTCGCTGATCGTGGATTGGGTGGAGAATAACATTTACTTAAACCTACACACATGCACACGCGCGAGCACGCGCACACACGCACACACACACACACACACGCGCGCGCGCGCGCGCACACACACACACACATATTGGCGAAACTAATTATGCAAGATGAATGAAAGCAATATAATCTGCAGTTGAGCTATATTGATATTGTGTATCCTTATGTGAGAGAGAGAGAGAGAGAGGATGTGAGACAGGCAGACATATGGATAGATAGACAAATAAAGGAGACTATGTGAGAGATATATAGATAGGTAGATACACAGATAGATAGATAGATAGATAGATAGATAGATAGATAGATAGATAGATAGATAGATCGATAGATAGATAGATAGATAGAGAGATAGATAGGTAGGTAGGTAGGTAGATAGATAGATTGAGAGAGAAAGAGAGAGCAAGAGAGAGGGGGCGAAGGGAGAAGGAGACGGAGAGGGTGGAGAGATAAAGAGAGAGGGGGTAGGGAGAGAGAACTATAGACATACAAGCAAACGGAGAGACATATATAGAGAAAAGCACACAGAGAAAG
>JAXRKP010000745.1:125000-192500 GCA_037039925.1 Doris montereyensis | reverse complement strand
TCTATTTATAGCATGAGCGGCAAAGAGATCAAACTGAAGAATATGACGAGAAGCCGAACAAGGAATAAAATAAAAAAGAAGAAGACTAGATAGAACACCTGGTGGTGTCTGGAGAAATGGGAAAGAAAAACAACCAAAGAGAAAGACAAAAAAAAGTATGTTAGAGAAAAGACTAGATGGAGAAAATAATGACAGAAGACAAGAGCTTAATCGTCTACATTTGAGCGCGAAATGAAGCGAAATTTGTCACTAGCGACGCCCCTGAGGCTGCACGTGACGGTGATGACAAGTGACATATTTTAATGTTGTCTTGTTCCTTTGTCTCCTTTGTGGTCATCTGATATCTTCGTTTGCTATGAAAGAAGAGTTGAGATAAAAACAAAACTGAACTCTGACGAAAAGTTTAAAGAAACTAATCTGCTGTTGTAAGATGAGTGAAGGGAATGCACCTTTGCAAAATACAAAATCAATATGTTGTATTTTCGTTCATGGTCTATATATCCGCCACTTTATTTAAAAACATAGAAATGTTTTAGTTGAAGGCTTACAAACGTATTCCAATAGCGAAAGCTAAATTAAATTGTATTGATGAATGTCGTATGTTAATCGTGAGCGTTGTACAGTGACGACAATGCGTGACTGGATAAAGAGACGGTCCATATACCTTTTACTACGAATAGTAGTTTTAACTAGACTTTTTTATTCTGCAGTTTAATATGCTTGCGGGCTCATTCCTAACATCTGATTGGTCGATTTCTATCTCTCCTTCCAAATTCACTTCATAGTTGTTTGAACCGCCAGTCATCCAAGTGCTTGGTTTTCTATTTTGTCCACAACAAAGTCAAACCGCCAACCCCCAACTTTTAAGCCCTCTATTCTACTGTACTGTCGGACTACTCTCATCATCACTGCTATTCAAGTACGTGTCTGTAGAAATAAGTTTATGGACAACGTGTAGAACATTCCCATGTAAATATGCCGTGTGGCCTCGTTGACAAATAAGGCAAAATTTCATTTTCTACAATCTCGTGCTGCATCCTTAGGAATTTCAAGGCAGCGACAATGTAAAGATGAGAACCATTTTCCACACATCCCAAGTGACGCCGTCGTTGTTAATGCATCATGAGTCTGCCGTTTCATCATCTTTGCAAAGCATATTTCTCCTTACCCTTAAGCTGTTGTACATTTCTACATATCAAGCACTTAGTTTTAGCATTTTTGCCTGCCACCATCGGCTTTTAACTATTCAAAGCGAATGACGTCATTACAGAAAAATTGTATATTTTTAAAAGTTTCCAACTAGACTAAGCTGTTCAGTTGAACTAGACACAATAACGTCTTTTGGCGGCAAATGAAGAACATACAAATGAAAACGAAAGGCCCAAAAAAGGAAAACATAGGACAAAGACATTTTCTATGACCTGTTCTTTCTTGTTCTTCTTAAACTTTTTGTTTTGATTCATATGTTCTTCTCTATTTACTGTACTCCTACGACAGGGGTATTCTTTTTTCAATTGTGTTTATTTTGGATGGCGAGGTAGCTCTTTACAAACGCATTCTTTAAGTCCCGTCTAGATGTAGTGTGTATCAAACGCCACATAGGCTGCCTTTGGTTACACAGTCAGACCTTCCCGAGAGTTTCATTCGAGTTGAGCCAAGTTCATCTACCAGAGCGGGCTGCAAAAAGCCTGGCTGTATTTACAGTTAATTAACAGATGGAAGATTCCCGCAAGACTCGCTTTGTGTCGAGTTGCCATCTTCTTCAAATCTGCTTAGGGATAAGAGATAGACAGAGACATTATGTTAGTAGGCGGGGAGGTCCCCGTTCTCTCTCATCGCTATGTATCGTTTGTGTCGCTTTATTTTTCCATCTTTAACCTATCTTACAGGGAGGAGGGATAGGCATGGGAGCGATCCACTCTTTAGTGACAATGTTGCTTCTTTGAATCCTTGACATGCGCAATGTTTCTTCCTTTCTTTCTTTCTTTCATCATGAAGACATTGAATTGTTTTTTCCCTGGGAAAACATAGTGTGGAGAAGATGGGCCAGGAGGAGGCAGCGATATGTGAGATTTTATATGCTCGAGAGTTAAGAGGCTCACAGTTCAAGGCGAGGGAACTGGCATTCCAAGCCAAAGATTCTGGATTTATGCTATCAGAGCAAACGCTGCAAAAAGGCCATTGAACATTGAACATCTGGAAGCTTATGTCATTGTCTGTTAATGCAGGAGTCAACGGCAAGTTTCATGTCATTGTCTGTTACTGTGACAGGGAATCAACGGCAAGTCTCATGTCATTCTCTGTTACTGTGACAGGGAGTCAACGGCAAGTCTCATGTCATTGTCTGTGACTGTGACAGGAGTCAATGACAAGTCTCATGTCATTGTCTGTTACTGTGACAGGAGTCAACGGCAAGTCCCATGTCATTGTCTGTTACTGTGACAGGAGTCAATGACAAGTCTCATGTCATTGTCTGTTACTGTGACAGGGAGTCAACGGCAAGTCCCATGTCATTGTCTGTTACTGTGACAGGAAGTCAACGGCAAGTCTCATGTCATTGTCTGTTACTGTGACAGGAAGTCAACGGCAAGTCTCATGTCATTGTCTGTTACTGTGACAGGAAGTCAACGGCAAGTCTCATGTCATTGTCTGTTACTGTGACAGGAAGTCAACGGCAAGTCTCATGTCATTGTCTGTTACTGTGACAGGAAGTCAACGGCAAGTCTCATGTCATTGTTACTGTGACAGAGAGTCAACGACAAGTCTCATGTCATTGTCTGTTACTGTGACAGGAGTCAACGACGAGTCTTATATCACTGTCTATTACTGTGACAGGGAGTCAACGACGAGTCTCATGCCATTGTCTGTTACTGTGACAGAGAGTCAACGACGAGTCTCATGTCATTGTCTGTTACTGTGACAGTGAGTCAACGGCAAGTCTCATTTCATTGTCGGTTACTGTGACAGTGAGTCAACGACAAGTCTCATGTAATTATGTGTTACTGTGACAGGGAGTCAATGACAAGTCTCGTGTCATTGTCTGTTAATGTGACAGGGAGTCAAGGACAAGTCTCATGTCATTGTCTGTTACTGTGACAGGGAGTCAAGGACAAGTCTCATGTCATTGTCTGTTAATGTGACAGGAGTCAAGGACAAGTCTCATGTCATTGTCTGTTACTGTGACAGGGAGTCAACGACAAGTCTCGTGTCATTGTCTGTTAATGTGACAGGGAGTCAAGGACAAGTCTCATGTCATTGTCTGTTACTGTGACAGGGAGTCAACGACAAGTCTCCGCTGCGCGTAGCTGTAATGTTTACCCATGTGGATAGAAGCCAAAAGAAAGAGAAGAAAAAAAAGATGTTTGCCCTTGCTTTTGAACAGTGGGAGTCTTAAACAATTTTTCTACACCTTTCTTGATGTTCATTTTGCTGTTTTTCTCTATATCGGCATTTATGCCTTTATTGTAGAAGCAGTGTAGTCATACGTCTGGTGTATTGTGATGTTATTTAATTGCCACTATGAGTGGAATAGTGGGGTGGGGGAAGAAGATGTATTTGATCAATCGTTTGATGTAAAATAGGCAAATACATTGTTAGGCTTTTGAGGGATGTCAGTGTGTATGATATAAGCTTGCAACGCTTTGTAGTTTGTTTTTATTACTTATTGTTTTATCTGTTTCAGTTTTTTAACTTTTGTATTTGTCTGAAGCTGTGAGTAGTTAATATGAGTGTATGAGGGAGTTTGTGAGAGAGCGTGGGGGGAGGGGTGTTGTGGGTGTCAGTGTGTTGGCGCTCGTGCGTGTAAGTGTTTGACTTGTTTTTGTTTCTTGGGATGTAAACGCTACGGCATTTCCCCACTTCCGGTACTCTACATCTAGCACTACGGTCTATTAAAAACAAATGTAACACTATTTACCTCTTGCCGGAGTTTCCTTCCTTTCAAAACGTTTGAAGATTTCGTAGCCTACCAGGTTCTAGAGGTTGATCAGACGCAACGCCGAAACCTGTTTTCCTATGGAGGACGTTTATACACCAAACTGAAGTTCTAAATTATGTCGTCGGAAATTTCGCCAGCGTCGGAGAGCGTATGTCATGCAAGTCTGTGCATCGCCGCCCTGTCGAAATGACGACTTCACCCCAAAAAAAACGTTTTGAAGTAGATCAAAGAATTGGGAATGTTGAGAATAGTTGGAATAGCGACTGTCAGAATTGATGAATACAGGTGGTATCGATGTTGAAATTTTCGATTCCGATTCTGAATAGTATAAATAAAGTAATGAGCAATTAGTCAAAGATGATTGGTGTTTTTATCGTGTGAAATAATAATAGGACTGAATTTCCTAATGATTAAAATTAAAAACTTTGATGCTATTATATCTTTCTGGATTTAAATGCTAATCATGAATTAATAAATTAGCTCAGGACGAATCGATCCTACCAATTATAGTGGTCGTTGTATGTTCACTTTTCCGACTAGGCGGCATGTCATCAAAGTATGATACAAAAGTCATTATTCCGCTAAGCTCCGTGTGCATCTTATGGCATGTCACATGACATGAACGGAAAGAGCAAACTATCTCTTGTTATTGGATCATCTTATGGCATGTGACGTGATATACAGGGAAAGAAACAACCATCTGTTGCTATTAATCAACTTATGGCAAGTCATGTAGCATGGAGAGTAAGAGACAACCATCTGTCGTTATTGGGTTATCTGATGGCATGGCATGTGACATGGAATTATTGGGTTATCAACTGGTATGGTTGTTTATTGGATCATCTTATGGCATGTCATGTGACATGGAGAGAAAGACAACCATCTGTTGTTATTGGTTATCTGATGGCATGGCATCTTGGAGAAAGAGACAAACCATCTGGCATGGCATGTCATGTGACATGGAGAAAAAACAACCATCTATTGCTATTAATCAACTTAAGGCAGATATAGCAACAACATCTGTTGTTATTAATCAACAACCATCTATTGGCATCTGTGGCATGTAGCATGGAGAGTAAGAGACAACCATCTGTTGTTATTAATCAATATGGCAGCATGGAGAGTGAGACAACCATCTGTTGTTATTAATCATCTGATGGCACATGGCATGTGACATGGAGAGTAAGAGACAACCATTTGTTATTATTTGGTTATCTGATGGCATGGCATACATGGAGAGTTAATCAACTTATGGCACGTCATGTGACATGGAGAGTAAGAGACAACCATCTGTTGTTATTAATCAACTTATGGCATGGCATGTGACATGGAAAGTGAGACAACCATCTGTTGTTATTAATCAACTTATGGCACGTCATGGAGAGAGTAAGAGACAACAATTATTTGGGTTATCTGATGGCATGGCTGGAGAGTCATGGATTAATCAACTTGTTATAGTACAACCATCTGTCGTTATTGGGTTATCTGATGGCATGGTCATGTAGACATGGAGAGAAAGAGACAAGAGAAAGACCATCTGTCGTTATTGGGTTATCTGATGGCATGGCATGTGACATGAGAGAAAGAGACAACCATCTGTCGTTATTGGGTTATCTGATGGCATGTCATGTGATATGGAGGGAAAGAGACAGCTATCCGTTGCTATTGTGACATGGAGGTTATCTTATGGCATGTCACTTGACATGAAGGGAAAGAGACAACCATCTGTTGCTATTGGTTGTCTTATAGCATGTCATGTGGACATGGAGGAAAAGTGTCACAGGGTGACTAAAGGACGACACTTATCAGACCTCCTCACTTTGTCACTTGTCAGACCTCTCCTTACATATCTAAATAAAAGGCGAGTAAAGAAATTCCTTCCACAAGCTCTCTCAACAATGCTAGTCAGTACTTGAGTTAATAACATGCAGACGACTTTAATGACGGGAAGTGACAGATATGTTTAGATATGTAATCATAATTATTATGGATAGTGATTTACTTAAATGAATCAATTAATGAATCAATTACTACATCAATCAACAAATTAATCAAGGGAAGAACACAAGAAAGAAAGGACAACAACAACAAAATTAAAATACATCCACTGCAATCAAAAGAATATGTAAAATACTACAGATAGTTTTGGGATACAACTTGGATTTTAAAGTTAATGGGGAAGGCGTAAATGTATCGTGGGGAATGAGGTAACTTATTGAAGAAAGAAAAAGTCATAACTCAGGGTCTTACCTGGACATGCCGTAATCTACGAATTAAGGTAATTACAACATAGTCATAACAAATCAAGACAAAACTAACGACAGGCAAACTGACTAAAACACTATCAGTCTTGAATTTTTAAATGACCAAATACCAATGCTTCAGTCTCAAATGTCACTTTCCTGCAAAAAGGTAAACCCACTGTTCCAAAAGCTTGTAAGGAGAAACTATTCACTGTTCTTGAAGTACGTATGTCTATCCACTTTAAAACAACAATATCTGGTTACAGTTCTCTCTGTCTACACTATCATGTAGCACAGTCACACAGGTGATTCCGTCACTGTACTTAACACATGTACTAAGTAGGTAAAGTGTACGACTTGTAACGCACATCAAGTCCCAGACACTACGGGTCAATGAAAACACAACTAGATCTACTGTAATATCGTATCACTGTTCGTTAAAACACAACCAGTATCGTCTCACTGTTCGTTAAAACACAACTACTGTAATATCGTCTCCTCTGTTAAAACACAACTACTGTAATATCGTCTCACTGTTCGTTAAAACACAACTAGTGTAATATCGTCTCACTGTTCGTTAAAACACAACTAGTGTAATATCGTCTCACTGTTCGTTAAAACACAACTAGTGTAATATCGTCTCACTCTTTGTTAAAATACAACTAGTGTAATATCGTCTCACTGTTCGTTAAAACACAACTAGTGTAATATCGTCTCACTGTTCGTTAAAATACAACTGTAATATCGTCTCACTGTTCGTTAAAATACAACTAGTGTAATATCGTCTCACTGTTCAACACGTAAGGACGCACAATAAAACAATAACTTTGAAGTATGACAACTTCACGAATACTACTGTCAATCCCCAACTAGAATTGAACAGTTAATACACTACAGCTCTTCTATTGCTCCCTTTATTGGGACTCCAAAAAAAAGACAGCTGCACTCAAATTACATCCGTATCAATACTCTTTCCGGGCAGTGACAGGTAAGCACCTGTACGAAGAGTATATGATCTCGCCCTCCACGAGTCTCCAGTTGCCTTGCAGACGGGTCTTGGTTAACTAAAGGCTTAGAGAGTTAACCCTGACAGAAAACAACATGCTGTCTTGCAGGCCGGTCTTGAATGACCAAAGGCTAAGGGAGTTAACCTTGACAGAAAATAACTACCTGCTGCCTTGCAGGCTGGTCTTGAATGACTAAAGGCTAAGGGAGTTAACTCTGACAGAAAATAACAAGGCCTGGTAGGGGGCCTCAAGGTGGCAGCCCCACCATCTACCTAGGGTACAGTGGGCTAATCCCCTGCTTATCCAAAACAACCTGATTTAGAGAAGTAAAAGAAATATAACCGGCTTGATCTTTGGAAGACGAACTTGGAAACGAACACAGACTGTGATTTTTGGAACATGGAACGTTAGGGGCAATAAATGGAAAAAGGTTAGAATTAGTTGAAAAAATGAAAAAATTCAAAGCATATATTTTGGCCATTACAGAAACAAAGAAAAAGGGCAAGGAATAGAAAATGTAGGACCGAATCATATTTTAATCTCCTCAGGAGTAGATGTCAAAGATAGAACTAGAGCAGGAGTAGGCCTCCTAGAGCATAAAAGGCATGAAAAGCTACTAGAAAGTTGAAATGTATAAGCCCGGCTATTAGAGGTAAATATTAAACCAAAAGGACGAGAAAATAAATTATTAATAGCTTATGGACAAAACGAAGGCGCAACTAAAGAAGAAAAAGATATCTTCGAAAATGATTTACAAATAGCTGCAGAGAATCTTAAATCCAAACAGGAACTAATGCTTTTAGCAGATTTAAACGCTAGAGTAGGCAACAATGTAGAAACGTCAGAGGAGTAACCTTGAGAGAAACATTGACTTGCACCTGTGTTTTATTGACTTAGAAAAGGCATTTGACACTGTAAGGAGGGACGAACTGTGGCATTCCTTAAAAGAACACGATGTAGAGCAAAATTTAATAGAAGCTATTAAAAGTTTTTACAATAAACCAACATGTGCAGTGAGAGTAGCTGGAAACATATCGGCAGAATTTGATGTAGACATAGGAGTAGGACAGGGTTGTATCCTAAGTCCTCTTTTGTTTATCACATTTATGGAATCAGTCGCAAAGGCATACTCAAAATGAAGAAAAAGGAATGTAGGTATGTATCAATGCTTTCATTTGCCGATGATTTAGTTCTGTTTGGAAAATCAGAACGTGACCTTCAGTCGAATATCACCATTATGAGCAATGAACAAAATAAAGAAGAATGAGAGTAAATGCAAAGAATACAAAAACAATGCTTGTAACTAGGGAAGCTAAAACACAAAATCTTAAATTGAGCAGGGAGTATTTAGAACAAATTCAAAGCTACAATTACCTAGGAGTAATGATTAACTCAGAGGGAAAACTAAGAGAAGAAATCAGCCAGAGAATCAAAAAGGCAAGTGTAATATATAACCATCTAGGAAAGGCATTTGTAGGTAAGCAAGAATTGTCAACAAAAACCAAAATGATAGTATACAATACAGTTTATTGTCCTACTCTCTTCTATGGCAGAAACTTGGACTTTAGACAGTAGAGAATACAATAGAGTACAGGCAGCTGAAATGAAATATCTAAGAAGAGTAGTAGGGAAAACTAAAAGAGACAAAATCAGAAACACAACAATAAGAGATCAAACCAAAGCAGATGGCATAAAAACTAAGATAGAAACAAATCAACTGACGTGGTTTGGGCATGTAAGCAGAATGAATGACAATAGAATAGCTAAATCAATAAACAGAGCTAATGCCCAAGGTAAAAGACCAAAAGGCAGACCTCGGAGAAAGTAGGAAGAAGATATAAAGGGGCATTGAAACATAGAAATGTAACTTTTTTGGAAGGAAACAGAAAATGCCAGGACAGGGCATTCTGGAAAAGATCAGCTCGGGCATCTGAACCTATACACCAAAAGGTAGAATGGGAACTGATAAAGAAAGAAAGAAAGCAATACTCTTTATTACTCCGCGCAATTTATAAAAATAATCACACAAGTATCGCCTACTATCACTCTGCTAGATTTTGGAACATTCCTCAGTTCTGGACACTGAATATAAAGCAGTACGAAAAATTAATATCTTTTACATGAGTATTCGCTTAGATCTAACATTCTTACTCCCAGACGGAAAAGCAAATTCTAGCATGCAACTTTCCGTATTTATCTGATTGACTTTCAAATGCCGTCTTAATTGGTGGCGTCAGTGACACCCCCCTCCCCTGTGTCTACTGAAAATTTCCCAATGTCCAAAGACGATCGATGCGCATATAATATTAAGAGGTGCATGTACATATCGCTACGGCACTGTTACATAAATCTGCCATCCCATGGCAAGTTAATTTCCTTCCGGGGTAACATATACTCAGCTTAATATTACCCAACATTGAAAACCGCTTAGTCTCTGTAATTGAAGCTTGGCAGCCGCTGGGTAAACCTAGACGTCTAGAGTAAAACCCTAGCGATGACAGTAACATCACCGGGGGGGGGGGACCCACGAGTCATTTCACACGGCGCAACAGAAAGCGACAACAATCTGTTGCTATTGGGTTATCTTATGGCATGTCGTGTGACATGTAGAGAAAGAGGCAATCATCTGTTGATATTGGATCAACGTATGCCGTGTCGTGTGGCATGGAGGGAAAGACACAACCATCTGTTGCAATTGGATCATCATATGGCATGCCACGTGACATGAAGGGAAGGAGACAACCATCTGTTGCTATTGGATCATCTTATGGCATGTCAAGTGACATAAATGTAAAGAGACAACCATATGTTGCTATTGGGTTACCTTATGGCATGTTATGTGACATGGATGGAAAGAGTTTACCATCTGTTGGTATTGGGTTTCTTATGGCATATCACTTGACATGGAGGGAAAGAAACAACCATATAATATTGCTATTGGACCACCTTATGGCATATCACGTGACATGGAGGGAAAGAAACAACCATATGTTGCTATTGGATCATATTATGGCATATCATGTGACATGGAGGAAAGAAACAACCATATGTTGCTATTGGACCACCTTATGACATATCACGTGACATGGAGGGAAAGAAACAACCATATGTTGCTATTGGATCATATTATGGCATATCACGTGACATGGAGGGAAAGAAACAACCATATGTTGCTATTTGATCATATTATGGCATATCATGTGACATGGAGGGAAAACAGCCATCTGTTGCTAATGGAATATTTATGGCATGTAACGTGACATGGAGGAAAGTAACGACCATATGTTGCTATTGTATGATATTATGGCATATCGCGTGACATTGAGGGAAAGAGATAACCCTCTGTTGCTATTGGGTTATCTTATTGCATGTCACGTTACACATAGGGAAGGAGACGACCATCTGTTGCTATTGGGTTATCTTATTGCATTTCACGTTACATATAGGAAGGAGACAACCATATGTTGCTATTGGATCATCTTATGGCATGTCACGTGTCATGAATGGAAAGTAACAACCATCTGTTGCTATTGCATCATCTTATGGCATGTTATGTGACATGGATGGAAAGAGTTTACCATCTGTTGGTATTGGGTTTTCTTATGGCATGCCATGTGACATGAAGTGAAAAAGACAACCATCTGTTGCTATTGGATCATCTTATGGCATGTCAAGTGACATAAATGTAAAGAGCCAGCCACCTGTAGCTACTGCATTATCTTATGGCCTGTCACATGACATGAAGGGGAGAGACAACCATCTGTTGCTATTGGATCATCTTATGGCATGTCAAGTGACATGAAGGGAAACAGACAACCTTCTGTTGCTATTGCATCCTCTTATAGCATGTCACGTGACATGAAGGGACAGAACCAACCATCTGTTGCTACTGGATCATCTGATGCCATATCACGTAACATGAAGGGAAAGAACTAACCATGTGTTGCTACTAAAGCGTCTGATGCCATGTCATGTGACACGAAAGAAAAGAGCCAAACATCTCTTGCAACTAAATCGTCTGATGTCATGTCATGTGACATGAAGGGAAGAATCAAACATCTGTTGCGACAAGATCGTGTTCTGCCCTATCATGTGACATGAGGGGGAAAAACCAACCATCTGTTGCTACTGGATCATCTGATGCAATAGAGCTAACGATCTGTGCTGCTATTGGATCATCTGATGCCATAGAGCCAACAATATGTGTTGCTATTGGATCATCTGATGAAATAGACCCAACAATCTGTGTTGCTATTGGTTCATCTGATGCCATAGAGTCAACCATATGTTGCTATTCGATCATCTGATGTCATAGACCCAGCCATCTGTGTTGTTATTGGATCATCTGATGAACTAAGGACAACCATCTATGCTGCTATTAGATCATCTGATGCTATACAGCCAACGATCTGCCATAGAGCCAGCCATCTCTGTTGCTATTGAATCATCTGATGCAATAGAGCCAACCATATGTGTTGCTATTGAATCATCTGATGAAATAGAGCGAACCATCTCTGTTGCTATTGAATCATCTGATGCAATAGAACCAACCATACGTGTTGCTATTGAATCATTTAATGAAATAGAGCGAACCATCTCTGTTGCTATTGAATCATCTGATGCAATAGAGCCAACCATATGTGTTGCTATTGAATCATCTGATGAAATAGAGCCATATGTTGCTATTGAATCATCTGATGAAATAGAGCCAACCATATGTTGCTATTGAATCATCAGATGAAATAGAGCCAACCATATGTTGCTATTGAATCATATGATGCAACAGAGCCAACCATCTGTATTGCTATTGAATCATCTAATGCAACAGAGTCAACCATATGTGTTGCTATTGGATCATCTGATGAAATAGAGCCAGCCATCTGTGTTGCTATTGGATCACCTGATGCCATAGAGCCAACCATTTGTTGCTATTGTAGCATATGATGCCATAGAGCCAGCCATCTCTGTTGCTATTGGATCATCTGATGCAATAGAGCCAACTATCTGTGTTGCTAATGAATCGTCTGATACAAAAGAGCCAAGAATTTGTGTTGCTATTGAATCATCTGATGCCATAGAGCCAACCATCTATTGCTATTGGATCATCTGATGAAATAAAGCCAATCACCTATTGCTATTGGATCGTTTGATGAAATAGAGCCGACCACCTGTTGCTATTGGAGCACCTGATGCGATAGAGCCAACCATATGTGTTGCTATTGGATCATCTGATGCCATAGAGCCAATCATATGTTGCTATTGGATAACATGATGCCATAGAGCCAATCATCTGTTGCTATTGGATCATCTGATGCCATACAGCCAACCATCTGTTGCTATTCGATCATCTAGATGAAATAGAGCCAATCACCTGTTGCTATTGGATCACCTGATGTCATAGCGCCAATTATCTTTTGCTATTGGATTATCTGTTGCCATAGAGCCAACCATATATACTGCTATTGGATCACCTGATACCGTAGAGCCAACTATACGTGGTGCTATTAGATCACCTGATGTCATAGAGCCAACCATCTGTGTTGCTATTAGATCATCTGATGCCTTCGATCCAACCCTCTGTGTTGTTATTGGATCATCTGATGCTATAAAACCAATCATCCGTGTTGCTATTGGATCATCTGATGTCATAGAACCAACCATCTTTGCTGTTATTGGATTATCTGATACCATAAAGCCAACCACCCGTGTTGCTATTGGATCATCTGATGCCCTAGAGCCTACTATCTGTGTTGATATTTGATTATTTGATGACATAGAGCCAGCCATCTGTGTTTATATTGGATCATCTAATGTCGTAGAACCAACCATCTTTGTTGCTATTGGATTATCTGATGCCCTAGAGCGCACAATCTGTGTTGATATCGGATTATCTGATGACATAAAGCCAATCACCTGTTGCTATTGGATAATATAATGCCATAGAGCCATCCATATGTTGCTATTGGATCATCTGTTGCCATAGAGCCAGCCATATGTTGCTATTTGATCATCTGATTCTGTAGAAACAACCATATGCTGCTATTGGATTATCTGATACCATGGAGCCAATCGTCTGTTGCTATTTGATCATCTGTTGCCATAGAGCCAATCATGTGATCATCTGTTGCCACAGAGCCAATCTTTTGTTGCTATTGGATCATCTGTTGCCATAGAGCCAATCATTTATTGCTATTGGATCATCTGTGGCCGTAGAGACAACAATATGTTGCTATTAGATCATCTGTTGCCATAGAGCCAATCATACGTTGCTATTGGATTATCTGATGCCATATAGCCAGCCATATGTTGCTATTGGATCATATGATGCCATAGAGCCAACCATCTATGTTGTTATTGGATCATATGATGCCGTAAAGCGAACCATCTATATTTGGATCATCTGGGGCTGTAGAGCGAACCATCTATAAATGGATCATCTGATGCCGTAGAGCGAACCATCTATAATTGTATCATCTGATGCCGTAGAGCGAACCATCTATAAATGGATCATCTAATGCCGTAGAGCAAACCATTTATAATTGAATCATCTGATGCCATAAAGCCAACCATTTATAATTTGATCATCTGATGCCATATAGCCAACCATCTATAAATGGATCATCTGATGCCATAGAGCAAACCACCTATAATTGGATCCTCTGATGCCATAGAGCCAACCATTTATAATTTATTCATCTGATGTCATATAGCCAACCATCTATAATTGGATCCTCTGATGCCATAGAGCCAACCACCTATAATTGGATCATCTGATGCCACTGAGCCAACCATCTATAATTGGATCATCTGATGCCACTGAGCCAACCATCTATAATTGGATCATATGATGCTATAGAGCGAACAATCTATAATTGGATCATCTGATGCCATAGAGCGAACAATCTATAATTGGATCATATAATGGCACTGAGCCAACCATCTATAATTGGATCATATGATGACATAGAGTCAACTATTTATAATTTTATCTGATGCCACTGAGCCAACCATCTATAATTGGATCATCTGATGCCACTGAGCCAACCATCTATAATTGGATCATCTGATGCCATAGAGCCAACCATTTATAATCGGATCATCTGATGCCACTGAGCCAACCATCTATAATTGGATCATCTTATGGTGGTCGCATTGTCCATTGATGGAACACGGACCCTTGGGGTTTACAAAAGAGCATGTTGTTACCTATGCCTGAGTGAGAAAAATAGATGATGACAATATATCAACGTTTTCTTTCTTTCTTTCTTTATCAGCTCCCATTGTACCTTCCGGTGTATGGGTTAAGATGCCAGGAGTGATATTTTCTCCAGGCTGCCCTGTCCTGACATTTTCTATTTCCTTCCGTAAAGGTTAATTTTATTTGCTTTAGTGTCTCTTGTATAGCTTCTTCCCACTTTCAACGCTAACAGAAAGAACACAGATATTTTAAGTAAAGTTCTATTAAGGCCATTACGTCCTATAGAGGCAGGGTTTATTCCGGTTTCTATAGCGTGAAGCGAAACTGGTAATAATAATCACCTCCTGGACATGACGATATTTTGATGCAGGTTTTTACTCCTAAATTAGATCCTGTATCCATTTGCATCTGGATCGAGGGGGGAAAATTTGTGTTAAGGGCACTTCCAAAGGAACACAACCTCGGATCTAGCTTTGCTAGGATTCGAACCCGGGAACTCATGATCCAAAGTCAGACAGTCTAACCACTCAGCCATCGACGCCACAAAGATCGTTTTGGGCTATATAAAAACATTAACACCTGACTGAGAGAACATCGATTTTTGTTTTGGCACAATAATGCCTTGACGACGGAAAAAAACAAGCAGGAAAGAAATCCAGAAAACCAAACATCGCTAATGTTCAGTCAATTAAATTTTACTGTAATCGTGAAATCAATCTGTATCCAATGCTTTTGCTGGAAGCAAAACAATCATTAATCAATCTTGTTTTTTTACCCTTCCTTAGCGATATCCTTATAGGACTCAGCTTATGGACATTTACTTCAGTCCTCGATGTATCGATTTACTGCAGACCACCTCGAAATTTCTTTCCATCGCATGCATCCGATATTGTATGTCGCAATGGTTATAGGCAATCATTGAACATGTAGATTGCACAGATACTATCAAGGGGGAAATACAAGGGAAAAACAAAACTTTCAGCGAATAACACCAACACGGAAAAACAATTACCTGACAAAGTTGACTGTAGTGAAAGCAAGTCATGCGTTTCAAGGGACACAGGGAAATTGTTGACAGTGACAGACTTTATTTTTGGAGTGAAAAGGTGAGGGAGGAAGAAGAGAGGGAGGGGGAATAGAGGGTGTGAGAGGATTTTATTATTCTTATTTTACCCTAACAGTTTTTAAACAGCTAATTGGTTGAGAAGAGGACGAAGAAAATACGAGATTGGGACCTCTTGGGTTTTGTTGTGTTATTGTCGTTCTTGTTACTGGTGTTTTTTCCCCAACTATTAAAGGAATTCCAGGAGTAAAAGCAAGTGCCGGAGGTAGGAAATGACTTTTAGCTCAGGAAAGTTCGAGTAAATATTTCGAGGGTCATGGGGCTAAAAATCGATCCAAGGGCTCAGGCAAGGTCTTTCACTTTACTCACGGCAGCTTTATTCCATCATCCCCCTCCACTGGCATTTTCCCCTCCTTTTACTAACCATTTCCCAATACCGGAAGTCATCCCAAGCCAACTCTTGACTTAGTCACAAGAACTGGGCGCAATCCGAAGGCCGGAATATAAGTAATGATCCGTTTATCCAGCTTTTATGTTAAGGCTTTAATTGTTTCTAACCTCTTCTTAAAAGAAGGCGAAATCTAGCTTATCAGTGAATTCTTGTCTTCTCAATTCTTTTCGTTTTGTTTTTAAAGCAGCTCTCTCTCTCTCTCTCTCTCTCTCTCTCTCTCTCTCTCTCTCTCTCTCTCTCTCTCTCTCTCTCTCTCTCTCTCTCTCTCTCTCTCTCTCGTCTCTCTCTCTCTCTCTCCCTCCTCCCTCCCTCTCTCTCTCTCTCTCTCTCTCTCTCTCCCTCTCTCTCTCTCTCTCTCTCTCTCCCTCTCTCTCTCTCTCCTCTCTCTCTCTCTCTCTCTCTCTCTCGTTCGCTCGCTCCCTCCCTCCCTCCCTCCCTCCTCCCTCTCTCTCTCTCTCTCTCTCTCTCTCTCTCCCTCTCCCTCTCCCTCTCCCTCTCCCTCTCTCCCTCTCCTCTCCCTCTCCCTCTCCCTCTCTCTCTCTCTCCTCTCCCTCTCCCTCTCCCTCTCCCTCTCTCTCTCTCCCTCCCCTCTCTCTCTCTCCCTCTCCCTCTCCCTCTCCCTCTCCCTCTTCTCTCTCTCTCTCTCTCTCCCTCTCCCTCTCCCTCTCCCTCTCCCTCTCCCTCTCTCTCTCCATCTCTCTCTCTCCCTCTCTCTCTCTCTCTCTCACTCTCTCTCTCTCTCTCCATCTCTCTCTCTCTCACTCTCTCTCTCTGTTTGTGTCTCTCTCTCTCTCTCTCTCTCTCTGAGGTCTCTCTCTCTCTCTCTCTCTCTCTCTCTCTCTCTCCCTCCAAACCAACCAACTCTCTCTCTCTCTCTCTGTCTCTCTGTCTCTCTCTCTCTCTCTCTCACTCACTCTCTCTCTCTCTCTCTCTCTCTCTCTCTCTCTCTCTCTCTCTCTCTCTCTCTCTCTCTCTCTCTCTCTCTCTTAACTCTCTCTCTCTCTCTCTCTCTCAACCAAAGGCTCTCACACACACACACACACATACACACACACACACAGGGTTTTTGAATTAAATCTTGTTTGTTTTATATTTTGACTACATCTGTTTGTGTCTTTCTCAGTATATTTCAATGATTCCTTGCTCCAAGCTCTCGAGGCATAATGTGAGAGGCGCATTTTTGTTTGTTTTAATGAAACTTACCCAATCCACCATATGAGGTGATCTCAGATCGAAACAGAGGAAATGGCAAGATAAAATATAGTTGAAGGAGTGAAAGGAATGAAGTAGGACCTACCAGCACAGCCCTCCAACCAACCAACCACATTGAGTCACCGTGCTCCCAATCTGTAGTGTTCTAAAATTGCAGTATCAGATGCAAGCAGTGCATATAATTCTGGCTGGCACTCAGGGTGTTTAGTCGGTCCCGCCCTCTATCAGTCTCATTCTGCCTTGCAGGCAAGTCTTGAGCTGAACAAAGACTAAGAGGGTTAACCTTGAAATTTCGGAAAACAACATGCTGCCTTGGAGGCCGATCTTTGTTGACCAAAGACTAAGGGAGTTAACCCTGACAGAAAATAACTACCTGCTGCCTTGCAGGCTGGTTTTGGGCAAACAAAGGCTAAAAACTGTTAACCCTGACAGAAAATAACAAGGCCCGGTAGGGAGACCTCAATGTGGCATCGCCATCATCTCCCCTAAGGTACATGGGGCTAATCCCTGCTTATCCAAAACAACCTGATTCAAAGAAAGCAATATGATATATCCGGATTGAACTTTCAGAAGACGACTCTGGAAAAGAACACGGACTGCGATTTTGGAACATGGAATATTAGGGCAATAAGTGGAAAAAAAGATTCTTAGAAAACAAAATGAACGGCTTAATTGACGATTTTTTAAATGAAATCACAATGAAAAATTCAAAGTAGAAATGGAATTGAAGAAACATCCAAAAGGCTAAAAAGGAATGAAATAGAAAATGTAGGACTAAATCAAACTTTAATCTTTCAGGGTAGATGTCAAAGGTAGAACTAAACAGGAACCGAAGAAAAAAGGCAAAAAAGCTACTAGAAAGTTCGGAAATGTATACGCCCTCAAATAAATAGTAAACTAAATCAAATTAAATTATAAATAGCTTATGTTCACACAATAACTGAGAAAATATATCTTCGATGTCAAAGTGAATCTCAAACCGAAACAGGAACTAATGGTGTTAGGAAATTGAAACGTAATAGAACAATGTACAAACATCAGGAGATGAAAAGAAGAAATAGGACAACAATTTCTCCAAATGGAGAAAGACTAATAGATTGTTGCGTAAAGAATGACATGAAAATAGACAATACCTTTTTCCTCCTAAACAAATCCACAAATATATAAACAGTAAATGAAGACAGGAAAAAGTAAATTAAAAATTAGTTAGCAGCTCCCTTTTTTACAATTGAGTGGATGCAAAAGTAAACAGAGGAGCTGAAATATTTAGTGATCATTCGGAAACGATTATCCAAAATAGATTACTGACTGAAGAAAACAAACAGAAAAAGAAGAACTAATAAATTCAAAATAGAAGATATAAATAAAACAACAGTAAAACAGCAAATTCGGAGTGTATCAACAATAACTAAGATGTGAAAGCTTCTAAACCCCTTTGTCCTTCCCCAAACTCAATCAGTCGAATCGGATGCAAAATAGCGCCAATACTGGAGGTAATCGATCACAGCTAGTATTGAATGAATAAATTGTGACTTTTTTTCATTACGATTCGGACCGAATTTCGGACAGACCTACTGATTAACGTTCATGGCTGGGTTGAAAATTGTGTCTCAAATTGTAGAAGGCCTAAATAACAACAAAAAGTGGAAAAGTATATTTAATATAATTGAAAGGGGTTAGTAAATATGGCATTGTTTGTTTACAAAGAAGCTCGTAACGAAGAATAATAAAGGCTCCTTGACACCTGGGAAATTGAGTGGGGTGAGTCCACATCGCTCTCTCATACGGTACGAATAGAAGTAAAGGACAATTGATTCTTATCAACAGATCTCTAAAATTTGAAAAGCTTGTCACTCTTCCCTTAAAATCCGATCGAGTAATTGGTATATCTTTATGTGTTAATAATATAAATTATAAAATCATCAACGTCTATGGTGCGTCTGATACAGACGAGCGTCGAGCTGTTTTTGATCTCTTATCACAGTTTGGCTTTGTCAATACGATTTTATGTGGAGATTTCAATATTGTCATGAATAACCAATTAGAAATAATTTCAGGAAATGATCATAATCCAAGAAAATTCATAATTTCAGTAAATTTGTTTCAGAAAATAATTTAACCGATGTGTGGAGATTTCTAAACAAAGATAAAAAAAAAAAAATACACTTGGCATCGCTCCACACCGTTTACTGCGAGAAGACTAGATTACGCGTTCGTTTGTAATAGTTTTTTGTCAAATATAGTTAATTGCAAACATGTAGAAATCCCATTTACAGATCACAAGGGGTGTCACTTATTGTTAAACCTCAGGGTGCAACAGGAGGAGGTAACTCTTTGTGGAAGATTAATGAAAGGCTCTTGGAAGATCGAATATTTGTTAACAAAATGAACGGCTTAATTGACGATTTTTTTATGAAATCACACGATATCAATCCAAATGAGAAATGGGAATTACTTAAAGCTCATATCAAGTCTTTCTCCATTGGTTATTCCATCCAAAAGGCTAAAAAAAGAAAAGCATGAAGAAGACAATATAAGAATTAAACTTGGGAAACTAGATGAAATCGCTTCAGTTAATCCAAATGATAGTAGAACAATTCATGAAATTTTAACTTTAAGAAAGAAACTGGAAATTATCTCTATGCACAAAGCTCGTGGTGCGCAAATACGCTCAAGAAATAAATGGATAGCGGAGGGACAGAAAAATACAAAATATTTTCTTAATCTTGAAAGATCAAAAGCTGTTCATTCTACAATAACTGAACTCAAAATTGATAACATTACCAGTACCGAACCCTTACAGATCTTGAGCAACACTCGTGAATATTTTCAAAAGTTATACACTAAAGGTGGGGATGAGGGATTAACAACTGATTTTACTAATGTTAATAGTTTTTATGCCACTGCCAGTTTAACAAAGTAATAGATAATGACGGCATTCTTCTCGATGAAAACCTAGATTTAGAAGAAATCAGGGACAGCCCTTTTCAAACTTAACGTAAAATTTTAAATCATTCCTGGAACAGATGGGCTTACACAAATTTTATATAAAATGTTTTGGCTGCACCTTAAACATCCTTTATAATTATACGATAGTTTTGATTGAATCTATTAAAAGAGGAAAGCTTACCTAACCTATCTCAAGGATGTGGAATAATAACTCTTATTCATAAAGGTGGTAATATGAATAGATCAGAACTTACAAATTGGAGACCAATCACATTAACCAATACAGATTATACAATATGTTTCAGGTATTAGCATTGCGCCTGCAATTGATTCTTAATTGACATTATCCATAAAAATCAAAATAGATTTATGAAGGTAGATCCATCTCAGAGAAGAGAAGAGAAGAGAGCGAGGGACTATCAGATTGATCGATGACACCTTAAGTCTTCGTCGGCACTTTAAGAAGGAAGGGGTTTTAGCATCCCTTAAAATACGTAAGGCCTTTGACACTGTAGATAAATCAGCAATTCTTCCAAAAAAAAATTTATGAACACTCTCAAATTATTTAAATTCGGACCTGAGCATTTCACACCCTCATCGTCACACTAATGAGTGATGTGAAAGCTATGTAAAAAATAAACAACTTTGTCTCATCCTTCTTTCAAACACATAGAGGTGTAAGGCAGGGATGCTGTGTCAGCCCTCTTCTTTTCATATTAGTCATGGAGGTGATGGCCATTAAGATTCGCAGTGATGCCGACATAAAATGTCTTAGTCCTATTGATACACTGAACAATAAAATTATCATGTATGCGGACGATGCATCTTTATTACTAAGCGACACTAAAAGTCTCGTAAAAAGTATTCAATTAATTGAAAACTTTGGAAACTCAGTAAATAACATGTATTAAAATACTACGTAACCAAAAATAAGTGTAATCGATCTCAAACGGGATTTTAACATAAAACCAATAATTGAATATGGACAGAAATTACGTAGACAAAATATCTGCAACATCAGTTGGGTATAATAGGTCGTGTCTGTCTGCACTTACGCCTCCTTCAGACCACTATTGATGGTGCAAATATGACATCAAAAATCATTCTAGACCACAAAGTCCCATTGCACACTTTCATCTCCATGAAATCAGTCTCAACCCCTTCGGTGCAAATCACATACGAGCCTTTCACATTCGAAATCACATTCAATTGGACACCGACAAATCACATGTGGCTTTATTATTTCCCACAATAATTGTCCACAAATACAAAATCTGCCTGTAATGCCTCCTTGTTATTTCTCCGTCACTATTCTCGCCATATCAATTACAAATCAAAGGCATTGAGGATGGGGGATGGTTATTCGGATTTTTGTCCCGGGTATTTTGCTTTATTCTATTTCATTTCATCTTTATATTATTTTTATCATGTTTGTAGAGGGTCAAACCTTTACATGCAATATGTCAAAATCATGGAAGTTCAAACAGGTGCTGGAATTGACATCACAAATCGCATCAAGCCTTTCGCAAAACGAACCACATCACGTCTTTGACACCACAAATCACATCAAACCTTTCACAAAAACAAATCATATCACGTCTTTGACACTACAAACTACTTCAAAGCTTTCACAAAATAAATCATGTCCCGTCTTTGACACCACAAATCCATCAAGCCTTTTCATACCACAAATCAAACCTTTCACACCACAAATCAAATCAAGCCTTTTCACACCACAAATCAAATCAAGCCTTTCACACCACAAATCACATCAAGCCTTTCACACCACAAGTCACATCAAGCCTTTCACACCACAAGTCACATCAAACCTTTCACACCACAAATCACATCAAACCTTTCACACCACAAGTCACATCAAACCTTTCACACCACAAGTCACATCAAAGCATTCATACCACAAATCACATCAAACCTTTCACACCACAAGTCACATCAAACCTTTCACACCACAAATCACATCAAGCCTTTCACACCACAAATCAAATCAAGCCTTTCATGCCACAAATCACGTCAAGTGTTTCCCATCACAAATTACATTAAAACTTCTCACACCACAAATCACTTAAAACCAAAGTTTTGAAGCCTTTTCAGACCACAAATCACATTCAAGCCTTAAATCACTTTTTTTCACTTTTGATATGATATATCAAACCTTTAACACTAAAATCATTGTACCAAGCCTTTTTCGCCACAAATTACATCAAGCCTTTCACACCACAAATTACTTCAAGCCCTTCACATGTCAATTCACATAAAGCCTTTAACTAGTTTAACTTTAGTGCCCTACCGCATGGTCAGACTTGGCTCATGCAGCCATCCTACATGCTGATCAAGATGTTTGGTCATGCGCATGTCATGCAGACGTCAAACAGACTGACGACCTGTTTGATCGCTTTGGGTGGAAAATTTGACGGTGTGTCATGAGGATGTGGTACCGGAGAAGATATCAGGCACTTTCCCTCCCCCTCCTCTCTCTCTCTCTCTCTCTCTCTCTCTCTCTCTCTCTCTCTCTCTCTCTCTCTCTCTCTCTCTCTCTCTCTCTCTCTCTCTCTCTCTCTCTCTCTCTCTCTCTCTCTCTCTCTCTCTCTCTCTCTCTCCCTACTCCATCTATCTGAAATTATCTCCCCTTGTCCCTCCGTCAAGTGCCAACCGAGCCTACATTCAAGATGCACCTTGAAACCCATTCAAGTCCCAGATTCTTGTTGAATTGACGTTCCTACCTATGTGATTTGTATTAATGTGTATAAAAATATAATTAATGTAAATGTGTATTATGTGTTTTTATATTACCATCATTTCACTGTGATTGTAATGTGCCTAGAGCTATATTGTATAAGGGAGTAGGCGCAATAGTAATTATCTACATTATTGTTATTGTTATTATTATTATTATTATTATTATTATTATTATTATTATTATTATTATTAATCATTTAAGTTTAAGTGCTGCACGGAAATCAAAATCGCCTCCCCTTGTCCCTCCGTCATGGGTCTGCAAGTGAAAGGGAAGTAGATTGGTATAAAAATATAATTAATGTAAATGTGCAACCATCCGATGTCGACTGGAGATTATATAGAATCTAGAGCTCACGGCAATTTTAAGTTGAAAGAGGCTCCAATTTGCAGAAAAAGAAAACAAAAACAAAAACAAGGCGAATGTAAGCCATTGCGTTTTCAGCCTTTTTTTTCTTCCCATTATTTTTTATTACTGAAAAATACAATTTGCATCAAGCTTTACTTTAACACAACAGATCACATAAAATAAAGTAACGCCTTTCACACAAAAACTTATCAAATCAAGCCATTCACACAACAAATCACATAGAACCTTTTACACCACAAATCACATCAAGCCTTTCAAACCATAAATCGCATCAAGTTACTGTACAACAATTCACATGATGTCGTTCTGTTTTATATATATTTATTATGCAACTAAAAATCTTAATTATGATTCACTTGCTTCATGATTATTTATTTTGCTGATGATTGTAAGACAATAGAAATGAAAGCTTGCAGGTCATACCACAAACCTTTTAGTTAATGCCACAAATCACATAAAGCCTTTCACATAAAAACGTTTGTTTTTTTTTCAACAACATTTTATATTATGTTGCACTTGCTGCATTAATATATATAATATCTACGAAAATAGTGTTCACAATTTGAAATTTATGTGAACATGGAAAAAATCATAGAACAAATCTAATCTAAAAACAATAAAAGTGGAACCTCTCTAATCCAGAACCCGGGATTAGGAAACCTGCCAATCGGGAAGAAATCCCAGGATCGGAATTTTTCTATATTTAACCTCTCTAAACGGGAAAGGTCCCCGGTAAATCGGAACATTTTTTCGTGGGCTTGCATTTCGCCCATAATTATTTATTCCAACATGCACTTGCTATCCAAATTTGGTTTCTGTGTTAGCAAAACATCAATTGCTACACCTACATACTACTACACGTGTAATACATTACATGATATGTACACAATGTCACACTTGTCTGCTCACGACGACCATAAGCCAGACACACCAGACATCCATTACGAAGGTGTGAAATCAGGCATCAAGTCATACCTTGCTCATCCACCTAGCAACACAATACGGTAAGCACACGGACGGCCCTTAGAAAGCAGACTCGTGAACCGTCATAGTCTTTTATTGCCCACTAAACCTGTCAATCACAGGGGTGGACATGTGAGGAGAATAAACGATCCTCCATGCAATTTTGATTACGAGTCTTATCTATCTACCGTCCAACGAAGCTCAACTGTGAGGGACATCACAGATGAATGCCATATTTGTTTTGATTAACTGGTCCTGTGGCTACTTGTTCACTTAATTCTGTATGTTACCACTCACGCAAGGGCTTAGGTATTCAAACTGTTGAGGCACAAACAAAATCCCTAGATGCCCAGGAAATCTGGAAACCCGGCTAAATGAGACAATTTTACAATACACCAAGAGTTTCCGATAAGAGAGGTTCCATTGTACAATCATTATACATATATCATAAAATATATACATTTGCTTCATTTCAGTTTAAAAAGCATCTTCAAAAATAGAAATACATGTAGTAATTAGCATGTCGACTGTGAAAAAAAGTCACAAACCACAAACTGCGCATGAATCAACATCCAATTATGTACAGTGGAACTCACGAGAAATCAAAACATCTGTCGCCATCTCTTAGTTATGATCAATCCCTGTCACCAGTCCCGTTTTTTCCTTATAATTTCGTTGTATATCAACCTCAGATCACATCAACTACTTGCAGACTAGAACCTTCTTTAAATCAACTCCGAAACTAAATCACATGGCCGTGAAGAAGCTCCATTGTTTAAAAAATGGAATACCTTACAATGTACATAAATTGCATTGTGCATCCAGCACGTAGCCATGAGGAATGTAGACTAGCACTTACCCATATAAGGCATATTACCTTTTACATTGCATGCAATAGTGTATTATCTATATAATTCTGAGTTGGTCGTTTTTTGTTCGTCAAAGGCAACATTGCCAGGGCACTGAGATCAACCATATTTTACATGTAGATTCTAAATGATCCCAAGATCGGTTTTATCTAAGGAAGTTTACAAGCAGAAGTAACGTATAGTCATTGAAAATTTCATTAAGGAGATGACAAAATTCTCCTGTATTTTGTTATGCTGCCAATTTAGCTAATGCCATGAATTCAAAGAATAACTTTATAAAATCAGATGCTATTTTATCCTAAAAAAACATGCAATGCTATGCGGCCAGTACAAGAAAGCTGAGCAATTTGTATAGTGCACATGGAATGTAGCAAATTTGGCAATTTATCATAACTCTAAGAGAAATACATTTAAAACTGATACTTTGGCTATTCAAGTTATTGCATCGTAATTAATGTAATGTGGGTATAATATGATAGATGTAACTTCATGGATGAACATGTCATGAGTACTGCACTGAATAACTTTCCTTCAATAGTTTTTACCTTCGCCTCTCCAAACACCACAAGATCTTCAGAGATATTATGTAAGAAATGTCTTGTAAAACAAAACCAAGTCTCAGAGAGATGAGTAGCAAAACTCTCACCGTCTTTTTCCACTAAACAATAATAATAATAATAATAATAATAATAATAATAATAATAATAATAATAATAATAATAATAATAATAATAATAATAATAATAATAATAATAATAATAATAATAATAACAACAATAATAATAATGATAATAATAATAATAATAATAATAATAATAATAATAATAATAATAATAATAATAATAATAATAATAATAATAATAATTATAATATTAATAATAATAATAATACTAATACTCATACTAATAATAATATTATTTATAATACTAATAATAATACTAATAAAAATACTAATAAAAATACTACTACCACTACTACTACCACTACTACTACCACTACCACTACTACTACTACTACTACTACCACTACTACTACTACTACTACTACTACTACTACTACTACTACTACTACTACTACTACTACTACTACTACTACTACTACTACTACTACTACTACTACTACTACTACTACTACTAATAATAATAATAATAATAATATAATAATAATAATAAAAAACTGATAATAATTTTACATTACAGAATATTACAAGAGGTTCTACTTTTTTAGACATAAAAAAAGTATTATAAGAACAGTCAAGTCATGGAACAGTTTACAGTTGAAACAAACAAAAATAAAAAGTACTGAATCTTTTAAAAATGCCATTGACATCGAGCTCTACAATCTAAAATAATTGTATAATGAATGAATGTGCATTGTCCTTATTGATTATTGTATGTTCAATCATTTATAAAACTCCATGATTGTATTAAGATGTATGGAACATTTAAAGGTCTAATGACATATCTAGCCTCTGACAGGATATGATATGATATGATATGATAATAATAATAATAATCATAGGCCGTCATATGCCTCGCTACATTAAGTTCTGGGGCACTGTGAAACGCTTCTTACATTAAGGTTTTGAATATGGGAAATATCATTCATACATCTTATTTTCATGCACTTTACTTGCTTGGAGTAGAATGGGATATAAAATGGATTTTTATCTTAAGGATAAAAGGTCAAAACCATTCTAGAATCATCATAATTAAAACTGAAATTGTTGAAAAGGTCAAAAAATATAAATATCTCGGTATAACTCTCGATGAATAACGAGAATAGCGCCACAATAAAGAAGAACACAACGTAGCATTAATAAAAGAAACTTTCCGAAGATTATATGCTTATTTTGCTTTATCTATCTGGAATGATCTCCCCTTGTCCCTCCGCAAATGTCAACCGAGCACCTTCAAGAAGCACCTTAATTTAATTACAACATTCCTGCTGAATTAACGTTCTTACCTATGTGATTGTATTAATGTGTATATACATGTAGATTTAATTAATGTAAATGTGTATTATGTGTTTTTATACAGTGGAACCACTCTAATCTGAAACACGGACAATCGGGAGAAATCCCAGGGAACTTAATTTTTTCGATATATTTTACCTCTCTAAATGGGAAAGGCCCCCGGCTAATCTTGACAATTTTTCACAGGTTTGCATTGATTATCATGACCATTTACCCCATAATTATTTATTCCAACACTCACTTTATTATTCAAATTTGGTTTCCGTGTTAGTAATCATTAATTATTACACCTGCATTAGTGCTACACATATTATACATTACATGATATGTACACGATGTCGCAAGTGCCAGTTCACGATGACCATAAGCCAGACACATCGGACATCCATTACAAAGGTGTGAAATCAGGCATTGAGCCAGATCTTGCTCGTTCAACAATGCAATCTGGTGTTGACACGCGAGGTTTAATGATCCACCAAGCATTCTTGATTATGTATCTTATCTATCTACCGTTCAAAGAAGCTCGACTGTGAATGACATCAAAGATGAATGCTATCTTTGTTTTGATCAACTGGTCCTTTGGCTACTTGTTCGTTTAATTCTGTATATTACTACTCACAGACGGGCTTAGGTACCCCAAACTGTTGAGGCAAATTGTTTAGGCAAAAACAGAACTCCCTTTGGTCCCCGGAAATCGGGAAACCCAGCTAATCGGAACAATTTTACAATGCACCAAGATTTCCCGATTAGAGATGTTCCACTGTATTACCATTATCTTACTGTGAGTGTAATGCACCTAGAGCTTTATTGAATAAAGGAGTAAGCTAATAGAAATAATCTATATCATGATTTATTATTGTTAGTATTTCATGCGGAAATTGCACATCTTACACATTGATACCACATTGCTGCTTTTATTTTTTAACATATGCATAATAAGTGTATAACTTTTTTGTTTGACTGCATGGGGAGGAAATAATGGACAGGGTGAGAAGGAAAAAATCACTAGAGCTTTAAGAAATGCTTCTAAAATGTTAGTACAATCAACTGATTCTTTTAATGCTGTATTATATAAAGTATATAACTCAACTCCCAAATCCAAACAAGTAGTAGGAGTGGGAGGCTTTTGCATTTTTTTAAATATACTGACGTCATTATTTTAATTCATTTCTTCCTTTTTGCCATACAAAATTGTGATTCCATCTATGTAAATAAATTAACATTCCACTTTATTGTATCCATGTATTGCAACATCTTTAACATTACTGAGCAAGAGGCCTATGAGTGAATGAGAGAGAATATGAATTATATTATATAATGTTAATTAACCTTTCTGATGTGATAATTTAGTCTGAGCATATGTCAACAAACACAATATAATGTCCTGTGTAAGAATCAATAAAGTTATCTTATCTCAAATGATAAATATAAAGATGGATTTATAATCTGTATCCCTGCACGAATGCAGGCTCACCAACTATACGTCATTTATCCTCCAGCAGGCCATTTCATTCAAAGTCCTTCTCAACTCCCAAGGAAGCTTACGGTATACAAGCCTGTTAGATTTTTTCATACTAACACTCTGACAAAGTCTTCCTTTTCCTATAGCTGGATACTCAATCACACCTGAGGAAAGGGAAGAAAGTAGAGTGAAATATATTTCCTAAGAATACAACGTTGTGAAAAAAATTATTGAAACAATGGCCCATGCTCATTTTTATGTTTTTGATATTGCATAAAACTTGTGTTCTACCAGAGCTACAAACCTAATGTTTTAGTATGTATGGCATTAATATGTGTAAAATAAGTGTACCAGGTTTCATTCAAATCAAAGCTATAGAAATATACATTGCTAAAGACTTTGTATGAGCACCCATAAGAAAAAAGGGTAAAAAAATTGTCGGCCATCTTTGCATGCCATTTTCTCTAAAGGTGGCTGAAGGGGTACCACTCTTTAAACGATTCTAGCTCCACAATGGTTTGATCGACTACAATATATTTGGTATCATTTTAAAGAAACGAACACAAGCTTTATGGTAATGTACATATCACCCAAAAAATGCAACATTAGTGACGGTTTGACAAATCAGGTCCCATATAATATGGGAAAATCATCCATACAGGATTTTATCCACTTTATGATTTGAATGATATGGGAAATATCATCAATACACAATATCATCATCTATTCTGCAGGTTTTTAATACTATGGGAAATATCATCCATATACAATATTATGATAGAATCTACACTCTGCAGTAGAGCTGTGTCGAACTACCGGACTGTCCGATGAGCTGAAAGTCTCGAGATTCAAAAGCAAGTCTAGGATCTGAGCATCAGACGCAAGTCAATCCGCGGATGGCAATTTAACCCATTAGTCAAGATGATGAAGATTGATCACGAATGTCACAGGACCATATAAGTTCAGCGAAGAAAACAGAAACAAAGGTTTCTTATGTAATAAAGCTTTGATTAAATTCAGTCAATTTCATTGGTTGTTTGGTAAGACACTTATTGAGATGATGCAGAGCCACGTGTTCTTGTCTAATATGAGGCTGCCGGGAATTTTGAAAAATTGCTCTATAAACAGATAGCGAACTACAATGACGAATATCATCCTTAGACATTTCCATCCACTCTACATGCTTTCAATAATACGGGAAATATCATCCATATACATTATCATCTACTCAAGCCTTTGAATTATATGGAAAATATCATCCATACATGCTTTCATCCACTCTACATGCTGTCAATAATATGGGAAATATCATCCATATACATTATCATCTACTCTCAAGCCTTTGAATTATATGGAAAATATCATCCATACATGCTTTCATCCACTTTGCAGGCTTTAAATAATATGGGAAATATTATCCATACACTTTCATCCACTTTACATGCTTTGAATAATATGGGAAATATCATCCATACATGCTTTCATCCACTCTACATGCTGTCAATAATATGGGAAATATCATCAATACACATTTTCATCCACTCCACATGCTTTGAATAATATGGGAAATATCATCAATACACATTTTCATCCACTCTACATGCTTTGAATAATATGGGAAATATCATCCATACACATTTTCATCCACTCCACATGCTTTGAATAATATGGGAAATATCATCCATACACACTTTCATCCACTTTACATGCTTTGAATAGATAATCCAAACCGCCCTGTTTTTCCATTCACCACAGCGTCAGTCGCAGATTTCACTAATTTTAAGTCCTATTCACCTTGCCCTTCTCCTCTATACAACGTACTAACCTAATATGGCTTACACCATTGGAAAACTCTATTCAAGCCCTTTCCAACCATGTGTGTTCTGATAGGGAAAGTGTAACACAATGTGCTCTCACACTCGTAGAAAACAAGGGTGATCAGACGCCAAAACTAATGGTAAGCCAGGGAAAAAACAGCTGACAAAGACCCTTCCCTCTTTCTTTGCGTTACAAGACTCTGATTGGTCAAATCAGGTTGTGTCAAAAATAATCTTTACAATGAAACCCATCACTCCCGCCGATGTCAAAGTTAAGAGCTTAGAAACTACTGTCATTAAATTTTGACTTTCCAAGTAATCACGAACAATTAAGCAATTGCTTTGTTTAACGCTTCCTCAACCAAACCCGGCAGGGCCTCCTAATTTGATCTAATAAGCGGGACTGACTGAGCCGTTGGTTCAGGGCGTATGTGTGTCGTCAATTCAGTGTGTAGAGACAAATTATGCCTTTTTTGCATTTTTTACATTTTCTGTATCAATAAAAAGCTGCCCCGTAGTTTTCAGAGAGGCATGATAAAAATTGAGCTCGTTCTACGTATTCATGACTGAAAGAAAACATGCTGCGCGTTTTAAGCTATTTTCACAAATACATGGTGTGCAGGTGTCAAAAAATAGACCCAATAGGGATACACGGATTGCTCATATGGTTATTATATGGCTTTCTATTTGTTCTTGTGCCTCGGAATCCTAACTAGACAAAGCATAGGGGCTTCCTAATGTTAAAAGAGTGAAAAATAAAGGTGTTACTAATTTTAGGCTTACACGGTTTTGCGACTTTCACCAATGCACAATATCATCCATACATATTTTTTATTACCTTACAACATTATGTACCAAAAACAATGTGTATCCCGATGAAATTTTTCAAATAAAATTTGTTTTAAATCATACTGCAAATTTTGTAGGGATAGGGTTTTCCACCATTAGAGTTTAGAGAGATCACAGTGTCAAAATATGAAAACACATACTTGATCAAACTTGAGTTTTGATCTGTTTTTCCAACTTTGCTTTCTGCACAGATAAAAAAAAATCAGAAATTGATATATGTTACAAAGAATAGAATTTACATCTATATGATGAAAATGATTTGATATGTTGAATATTAAAGACGCAAAAAGAAGTTGAATACATGATTGTTATAGCTTAATGTGTATTTGTGTTTCGATGCATTATTAATTAACTTTCAAGTTTCTAGGTATACACTATATCATTGTCATCCTGCTAGTAGTGCTGACAGTATAATGTTCCATATTACGCTGTAACTGTAAAGCACCTTTGAAAATATCGTTATGGATAAAGGCACTGTTTAAATAATGACTTATTCATATTATTAGTATTGATAACTTGTTTAGCTTTGAATCAAATGTTTGAGACAAATTGGTTGATTGCAAGTGGCTGAATGTGGGAAAAGTTGATGGAGAGACGAGAGAAAGAGACTTTACCAAATTCAATTGATTAGTTTTGTGTTTTTTCGTTTTTTTGTTTTTTTTTAAGAAAGAAACTATCACCTCTTTTTTCCAATGTTCCTCATCCCTGTTGAAACGTTTCCTCTCATCATCCAACATCTTCTCCAAAAGCGTGTTTCTTCTATTCGCATCATCCAATTTTTTGTTAATCTCCTGTAAATGAAGTGGCATTGGAAATTTTGAGTTATCTTAAATAAATATCTGAACATGCCTGGTCTGTTCTGTGAATTTGTTACACACTTCCTTCCCATCAGTTCTTTGTGATCATTCATTTCGTTTTTGTTTTATTTTGTTTTGTTTGTTTGTTTGGGTTGGGGGAGTTGGAGGGGAGAGGAGAGAACAAGTGAAGGGTGAAAGGAAGGGTATAAAAAAAGAAAATCTTTGCTTTCCTATCTGGGATTTTGATTTTATGAATTTCTTTAAAAAGTATATAGCAATTTATCCATTTATGACAAATTTAATCACATTTTTTTTTATGCGCATCCCATTCAATGTCAGCCCTCCTTCCCCTTCTCCTACCCCCTTTTCCTATCTCTGTCTCTGTCTCTGTCTCTGTCTCTGTCTCTGTCTCTCTCTCTCTCTCTCTCTCTCTCTCTCTCTCTCTCTCTCTCTCTCTCTCTCTCTCTCTCTCTCTCTCTACACACACACACACACACAAACACATGTGTAAAACCACACACACACATATATGCAAACATACAAACACACACTACATAATCATTAAAAACCTTTTTCTCTTCCACTTCCTAGTAACTGATAGCTACAACATGCAATTTATACAACAAATTTATACTGGTCACTTTCTTACCATACAAGCTTGTTTAAGCCTTTCCTGCTGATCAGTTGCCTGCATCTGCTCATCTAACATCTTTTCCTTAGCCTTGAGCTGATGTTGGGAAAAGACAAAAACATCAACTTCAAGCAAATCATTAAGTACACAAAAGAGGAAAAAAGTGTGTGTGTTCTTTTCACTGGAAAAAAAGGGGGGGGGGGTTAAAGGAGAAGGATGATGATTGTTGAGTCTTTGTTGTTGTTTTTGTTATTTTACTATTTTAGTTATCGTTTATAGGGATTGTTTTTGTTTTGCTGTCATTTGTTAGTTTCTTTGGGGGGTTTTTTGTTTGTTTCGGTTGGGGTCTTTTGTGTTGCAGTTCTGAACAAGCAATTTTTGTCCAAAATGAGACAAATCTAGTTTATTGAATTATTGGATGAAGCACTTCATTCACTTCCCAATCATACTATAAAGGAAGCCCAGTGTTGTTTTGTTGTTTCTTTGAATAGACACATTTTTGAGGGGACTACACAGGCAGCACCTTCAACACATCTGTTGTATTATAAAAGCCAGTAATTTTGCCTAACATATTGCAAATTAGCACTCATTTTAATTATCACAATGTTCTCTATCCAAAATATCTACTTGTGACGATTTGACCTTGACATTGCCTTAGATCAGCCACCATGCACCTGTTATCAAAAAGTTGCCGTCCAACATGAGTATAAGGCAGTTGAAATAGGGTCGACAAGAAATAGTTGAGAGCATCTCAAGTCTTTATAACACTTCAAAATATTATCTTACTCTTTTTCTAGGTTTATGTGAGAAAACACATCCAAATAACAGAAAAAAATAATTTCAAATACGATTTTCTCACGAGAGTTTTTGGCAATGATTTATCAACTTCTGTTTTATCTTTAGTTCGATTGCCCCCTTATTTGGTGTATAGTATCAATAGCAAAAAAGATTTTAATGGCACAACAGGGATTATTGATCTCGTTTCAAATATGAGAATAAAAATTGTTATTGAATTTGCTATACATGGAAAAATTGCTAGATCTATATACATTTTCAAAAAATTCATAAAATCAAAATCGTTACATTTATCAAAAATCCGCTCTGAGCGATTTTAGATATTGGACCAAACAATATAACTCATTTCATCCATATTTTTCCGGCTAATTAACATGGTTTTTTTTTTTATTTGATATAGACAATTTTAACCACTACCATTGTACTTGGCATGTCTAAATTAGCTGAAAAAAATATTTTTTTAATTTTCTTTATCATATTATGGTTGCCATAATCTTTGATATTCATTGTGAAAATAACTACAACTTCATTTCAATTAGGCTTTTTCAGTTATGAACAAACTTCGCTATAACTTTACACATACGTTATTCGGTTCAGTATATAGCCGCACCCAGTAGCTTTTCTTTATAAATTAAACAGTTTTGATTTAATGAATTTTTGAAAATGCATATAGCAACCTTTCCAATTTTTGGCAAATTTAATCACAAAAAAAATCCTTTTGCAAAAAATTTGAAGAGATATCAAAAATCGTTATTGGATAAAATTTTGTTTTGCGTTATAGATGTTATATACCAAATTTGGGTGCAATCGGAGAATAAATAAAAGAGAAGTTAGCAAATCACTGTCAAAAGGTAACATTTTGAGAACATCGCATTTTTAACAATTTGTTCATTATTTGAATGTTTCTTCGCTTATAAACCTATAAAAGAATAATATAATACTTTGAAACATCATATAATCTTGAGATGCCATCAAATACTTCACGTCGACCCTATTTCAACTGCTCCATGTCCCTTATGCTCATGTCGGGATGGCATTTTTCTTATAACAGGTGATCTAAGCTAATATTGACAATAATTCCCCAATAGTACATCTACGTGTCAAAGCAAGAAACCGACAAACGACGCTTTTTCGGATTTTCACTTTTTCAGTCAAAATGACTTATTTTCCCCTTGATACACGTTGTGTCAAATCCTCAGCTCTCTAGCATTAGTAGTTTTTTTCCTTGTTACTAAATATTGTCTAGAAGAAACTGCAAAACCTGTGCAAACAAGAAAGCGACAATGGCTCATGTCGGTTTTTGACTTGCTTTCTTGTACAGCGATATTCCAACAATGTCCCTTGTCGGATTCTGGCACTGACAATTTTGACATTTTGAGGACAACGGCTATGAGGTGTCAATAACATATGTAGGGATTTGCTCTAAACTGGCACATCCTCATACACCTAGTATGTGTCATGATGATGTCACTTATGACACAAAACAAAACAAAATTAACAAAGAATGAAGCACGCTCTGTAGGGAGCCGTTAGAAAGAAAAACAGATTTATAGCACCCTACAATTCAATATGTCGATATCACAATTGTTTTCATGGATGATTTATTTTTACATTTTATTCATTACATTATATGATATAATTCAATTACTAATCTAATTTGACATGGCTATGGTAGTGGTGGCTGGATGGATTTTTGGCTCGCCTCAACGAAAGAGAAAACAAGAAAGAATGGGATGCCTTTGTTTTGTATCTTCGTTTGTTTGTGCGTGCATGTGTGTATGAGTGTTTGTGAGTATCTATGTGTGTGTGAGAAATATAAAGAGAAAAAGATATAGAGCAAGAAGGAGATGGAGGGAGGGAAGGAGGGCGGATGGTGCTTTTTGTAAATTGTTGAGCAACCTTTATACCAATATACAGAAAAATGGCACTCATCAAATGACAGAATCTGCTCCTTCCTTCGATTTGGACTACTCTTGCAATTTGGATATATCTAACTCTCTCTCTGACGACAGTGACAGAGATCCAACCTTTGTTCCTCATATCCGTAAGAGACGTTTGTCTAATCTCTCTGATTCAGATGATGAACCAATGGTGAAATTTGTAGGAGACAGGCCAGCTCCATCTGCTAAACCACCCATGACAAAGGAACACTTAGTGGCTTGTTGGGATGGTAGGGATCCAATGTTTTTCGATGAATTGATGGTTGGTGAACCATTACAATCTTCTGCCACTGGCACCACATGGAACAGAATGGGACGACCATGAGGAGAAGAAAAGGACGACCACAGGAATGTAAGAAATATGCAATTAAGAATATAAGAAACAGTGGAAAGCTATGAGTGTCTGAAAATGGCTATACTATAAGCGAGATGGAATTCTTCAAGCCCAAGAATGACCAATGTGATCAATGCATTGCAATCAAGAGTAATCAATCTCCCAATGACGATAATTAAAACTCAGTTCAATATCCATCAGGAGAACAAGAACTTAGCAAGAAAGCTTAAGCTTTAGCTTCACCAGATATTGTAGATTTTGATTTACCCACATCCACAACTCAGGTGATCTTGGGATTTTGGTGGGATTTTTTGTGTGCCCAGACTGCATTGCAAAGTATCTTTAACGTGCACAGAGTGTTGTGATCTGCACATGGGACCTCCTTTTTATTATCCGTCTCCAATGGGACTAGGTGTCGATCCACCTACCTGGACCATGGGAGTAGGTTATGCTAAAAACAAACTTGAGAAAATGTGTCAACCGTTGGTGGGGCACGAACCCACTACTTTTTGGTTGAGAGGCCGACATCTTGCCTCTGGACTACCGCGTCCCCCTTTTCACCAGACATCGTCGCAACTGCGTACTGTGACATAACTTTTTTCTTCCCCATATGACAATAGCTTTTTCGCTTTTACTACATATAAGAGATATCTACTTCCATACTCTCACTTTTTATAATCTTGGCACATCTGAATGATGTGTATTGCTACATGTGACATAAATGCCAAGCCAAAAGAGGCCCGAACAAAGTAGGAGCATGCAGTCAGGACTACAGCACGCAGCAATCACATAAAGACTGGACATTCAAATCAGTGCCAAGTCAAATGAAAAATCTGTTGACGGATGATAATGGTTTCATTTTTAAACGGTCTATGGTAAAATGATTTCTCATTGATAGGCAGGATCCTGATGCCATAACTATCACCTATCAGTACAATGGTGAGAAATATCGTATTAACTTATTCAAGTGCATAAGGAACAGGAGCCATTTTCATATCACTGTGGTTTATCTTACAACACCTTGTGGACATTAAATGAGGAGAAGAGCCTTTGTAAATCCAAGCTTATACCACCAACCCTTGAGAGGTTTTTCAAGTTACTCTCCACTACTATTAGATGCTCTGAAGAAAAACAAGAAGACACAGAAAGACAGAGAGAGATGGAAGGGAATGGTCCTTTTTGCCAAATAAGTCACCTTCTCTGAGAAATTGACTTATTTGGCAAAAAACACAGAGGTCGTCAGAAACGCGCCATGAGAAGTCTAGAGCAAGAGAGGGAGAGGCAATTGATAGATCGATGGCTGAAACGGATTGATAGGCCGAATGAAGACATGTTGCTTCTCCTGAATTTAAGAGAATTAAATCATGATCGGAGATCAACTTTTCTATCATTCGACCACGGTTGTCTAGTCGGGAATCGCCCCACAGAGAAGAATGGGCACTGAAATCCCCAAGTAAGAGGAAAGGGGAGGGAAGCTGAAATAAAAGGTTTTCCATTTCATACACATTTGTGTTAACTGATGGTGGTAGGTATACAGAACAGATAGTAAAAGATTTATAAGATGAATGGCTGACAGTAGCAGCTACCACATCTATACTGGTGTTCAACTCTAGATGGGTGAAGCGACAAGAATTATGGAGTAAAAGTGTGGTGTTATTAGCTTGTACACAGTTTCTCTTTTCTTTACTCTCCTGCAGTGCCAGGGCAAGAGACCTCTTTGAATTACATAATAAAATTAGTTCATAATTTACTCTTATACCTCTCACATTCCATGACAGAATGGTATCCATTTTAATTTTAATTTATATTTGTACTTTTAGATTGAACCCTAGTCTTTCTTCATAAAGGAGGGCTGAGAACCAGGCTTCAGTCCTCCAAGCTGTTTGGGCGCGAAGCCTTTGGCGGTGTCTGTGGAAGGAGGTTTGGGATTACGGGGGAGAGTGGGAGGGGGTGGAATTTGAAGGGAAGGGCGAGAGGCTGGAGTTCATTGGGAAGGGGGAGGTAGTGGGGGGTCGGGGTGTGACAAAGTACCAGGGTCTGGGAGGAAGGGAGGGGGTCTGGGGTAGGAGAGGAACGTGGGGTGAGGGAGAGTGGGTCTCCAACGATAAGAGGGAGGGTAAAGGTGAAGAAAGAGGGGAAGATGGGGTGTGAGAAGACGATGGATCAAAATCCATCTCTTCCTCACCCAAAAGAACAGAAAATTTGTTTTTGGTGGGGACAGACTTGTCCCTGCTAACCACTGGTCTAGTCTTTTCACATGTCTGGACGACAAGACTGTTTTGGCTTTGGCTCCAATAGCCGGTAGGCTACTGGGAAGTCGAGGTGTTCTGCAGCGGCATAAGTTTTGCCCTGCACAGAGGGAGCTAGACTCGGGAGAAGAGTCGCTCTAGCCTGGGAAAACGTACCACCATGCTGTGCTTAGTACTGGAGGATAGCTTTTTCCTCCTGCCACTTCGGACAGTCTTTGGACGAGACAGGGTGTCCACCTCTGCAGTTTGGGCAACAGGGCTCTGAAGAGCATTGCTCTTCAGAGTGTCTACCCTTACCACAGCGGGGGCAAGCGGCCTCTCGATGACACTTAGTCTTTCTATGTTCAAACCGATGACAGTTAAAGCACCTCATCGGGTTCGAGACAAAGATCTGACAGCCAAAACCAAATACTCAATGGTGAGGACTGTTGGCGGTTTGGGTACATCGAAGGTGAAGACCCACGTAAGAGTAAAGTAAGAGGAAAGAGGTGTTGCTACTGCGTCACAAAAGAACTTGTAATACATAGGTGACACCCTGCCTTGTTGCCATTCGCAACCCACGATATCCTTAGTCGCCTCCTACGACACGCGTGGATGGAAAGACGGGGGGAGAGGGGGGGGGGTTAACTATTCTGCTCCTCTCCTCTGTTGATAAGGTCCCGGGTTCCACAGGGGAGTAAGAAGTAGGAAGGGGAGTAGATTAAGACATAACGATAGAGCATGAAAGAGTGGGTGGATAGAAGACAAAAGTAAAACTTTTCAGACAGACAGTGAGGCAAGAATGGGAAGGTTCGTTCACTATAAGAAAAGAATAAGAAAAGAAAAATCATGAAAAATGCTGTTTACGCATGGTTATCTCATATAATTCTTAATTTTGTATTCAAAAACCTATTTAGAGCTATGTAAAACTTAATGCATTCAAGTAATATGTCTTAGTCATAAATTAAAGTTATACCTTTTATTCTAACAAAAAGGAACTCTCAGAGTCGAATAGTTGTGTTAAAAATGTGATAAAATATATATTAGCTTGCGCTGAAATTATTAACAGAGTTATCAAGTTAATTGTTAGTAATGGGATTTGTTTAGTAAACTTGTATAATTTAGTAGACATTATTACAGAAAACCGACATCTCTAACTTTTATTCTTTCCCTATCTATTTTTAATGCATTTTTTGTTTGTGTAAAATTCCGACATAGGAGTTTGTTGGATTTTTTCGAAACAATTTGTTGACATGTCGGTACTAAATTCCGATAAAGCCATTTGTCACTTTCTTGACTTAACACAAAACTGATGTAAAAAAACCGACAAGTGCAATTTACGCTAAGTTTATAATTCATTCAAATGAATAATAACAGTAAACAAGTAGAAGGGACTGAATTATGTATTATATCTGAATTCCAGAATCATTAAACAACAATCATAAAAGTTATTAAGTTTTTTGCCTCTCCTGTAAAATTTAGAAAATGTCGTTTATCAGTTTTTTGCTTTGAGGCGACGACATATTTCGGATAGAGTACTTTGTGGTGATTAAAATGAGTACCAGCTTGTTATACTTTAGACACAAATTCCAGCTTTTATGGTACAATCGATGTGTTGAAGGTTAGGCCGCTTTCATTTCTAAAAAATTATGGTGATGAACAATTCACTTAAAACATCAATGCGATATCTTTTACCATGAAAATGTCAACACATATTTTTGAATTTAAACTAAGGCTTCCCCTGCTTTCTATTTGCAACCTTGCTCTGTATATATCTTTCTTCATTTCCCTCTTTGTCTGCCATGTATCTGTTTTGTCTGCCCATTTCTTAGTCTTATTTTCTCTCTTACTCTCCCTCATCCCACGCAATGTCAGCTCCCATCCCCCTCCCCCTCTCCCCCCTCCCTCCCTCCCTCCCTCCCTCCCTCCCTCCCTCTCTCTCCTCTCTCTCTCTCTCTCTCTCTCTCTCTCTCTCTCTCTCTCTCTCTCTCTCTCTCTCTCTCTCTCTCTCTCTCTCTCTCTCTCTCTCTCTCTCTCTCTCTCTCTCTCTCTCTCTCTCTCTCTCTCTCTCTCTCTCTCTCTCTCTCTCTCTCTCTCTCTCTCTCACACACACACACACACACACACAAAACCACAAACAATTACTTATATATACAAATATACATACAGATACACATTACATAATCATTATACCTTTTCTCATGAGCTTCCTAGTAACTGATAGCTACAACAGGCAATTTACACAACACTATACAACAAATTTATACTGGTCACTTTCTTACCATATGTCTTTCATCTGATCAGTTGCTCGCTTCTGCTCCTCTAACATCTTGTCCTTATCCTTGACCTGATGTTGGGAGAACACAAAAACATGAACTACAAGCAAATCATAAAGTATACAACAGAATCGTTTCAACTATCACAGAAGGATAAACGTAAAAAAAGCATTTAGCATCTCAAGACTTCTGGAATGGCTCAAATACACAAAACAGGTGTATGGTAACCAGCAATTTGAAATGGCTCAAATACACAAAACAGATGTAAATGGCTCAAATACACAAAACAACAATTTGAAATGGCTCAAATACACAAAACAGATGTATGGTAACCAACAATTTGAAATGGCTCAAATACACAAAACAGGTGTAATAACCAGCAATTTGAAATGGCTCAAATACACAAAACAGATGTATGGTAACCAACAATTTGGAATGGCTCAAATACACAAAACAGATGTATGGTAACCAGCATTTTGAAATGGCTCAAATACACAAAACAGATGTATGGTAACCAGCAATTTGAAATGGCTCAAATACACAAAACAGATGTATGGTAACCAACAATTTGAAATGGCTCAAATACACAAAACAGGTGTATGGTAACCAGCAATTTGAAATGGCTCAAATTCACAAAACAGATGTATGGTAACCAGCAATTTGAAATGGCTCAAATACACAAAACAGATGTATGGTAACCAACATTCTGGAATGGCTCAAATACACAAAACAGGTGTATGGTAAACAGCATTTTGGAATGGCTCAAATACACAAAACAGATGTATGGTAAACAGCATTTTGGAATGGCTAAAATACACAAAACAGATGTATGGTAAACAGCATTTTGGAATGACTCAAATACACAAAACAGATGTATGGTAAACAGCATTTAGGAATAGCCCAACTACATAAAAACCATTAGCCTAAATTCTATGTACTGGATGAGGGCAGATGGACTACATGCCTGAGACACAGATGAAATTTGACACCAGCACTACAGTTGCAATACAAAGCAGCAAGAAAGAAGGAAGTCAATAACTCTACCTCTGTCCTCAGGCTTTCCAAGTTTTCTTCCAGCAGTTGGATTGTGGTTTCCATCGTCTGCAAATTTCAGCAAGAAGATAAAATTTAATAATAAAAAGAACAAATTATATTGAAATTTACCGAGTACACGATATACATTGATTTCAGAGTGAATCAAGAGCAAGATAACAGATGAATTCAAAGAGTGCAAGGAAAGAAGAAGAACCTCCCAGCATAACCCACACACTGGCAACAAAAAAGAAGACAATGAGGTTTACTATACTAAACGATCGATAAACGAATAATATACAAAATTGTGACGTGTCACAAATGTAAAATTGATACAGCTCCAAACATTTAAATGACCTGATCTCTGGTTATGTTTCATCTCGCCAATTGAGATCTACAAATCAATGTCTGTTAAGCGTTCCCCCAAAGAAAGGCCTGACAAAACTGTCACTGTGCTCTTTTAAATACGCAGGTCCTCACGTCTGGAATGCTCTTCCGGTGTCAATATGATCTATGTTTGACACGTCGGAAGATACCTTTAAAAACATCTCAAAATATACCTCATGCGATGCTTCTTGGAAGAAATTGTTTTAATTATGCGATTTTAATTCATTTATAAATGATATTATGCTTTCATGTATTATTTATTTATTTATCTTATTTACTTATTTATTTATTTATTTATTTATTTATTTTGTATATGTACATTGCTCATGTTTTTTTTTATGTATGTATAAATGCGCCTAGAGCTGTCATAAGATGGGAGTGCGTGCTATAGAAATGAATTATATTATTATTATTATTATCATTACTATCACAGTTCCTTGCCAAACATAATCATATAGAAATAATTCACGAAGTATTCAGTTTTACAAATAACCACTTCATATTGCATGTAACAATAATTATTAATATCAATTTGGAATGGAAACTACTTGTTGCTTTTGAATGACCATTCTGCCGTCACTTCACTTATAATAAGTCATGAGAGAAAGAGCAAGTGAAATCCCACATTGTACAGCAGAGAATCAGTCACACAATTGTGAAATACTGTATTTTCTCCATTAGGGGCATCTCTTTCAATAGACAATTATATATAACACAGTTATAAAATTTGTAAAAATACAGGATCTAGTCATTATTGTTGTGATGAAGTGATAGATCTGGGCCACACATGTAATGATTAGCTAAGATCATGTAGTATCACACCTCACTAGTAAACACAAAGATCACATGAAATCTCATAGCAGTAATTACGACAAGTGTTCTTTACAATCAAGAAACCAAGCTTCTTACAGCCCCAATGCATAGAAGCAATAAAGAAAGAAGTCAATAAATTTACCCATGTCCTTGAGCTTTCTTACTTTTTTCAAGCAATCAGATCTTGTCCTTTAATCAAGCAATCTTAATTGTAATATACTATATTCCAAATTACCTTTTCTTTGTCACCCAGGGAAGAATGTTCTTTTTTGACACGTATCAGTTCCCGAGCCACTTGATTCAGAATATTTTTGGAGACAAGCTGTGGGAGATATGCCATCATAAAGTTGTCCCCCTTTCCTTGAACAATGACATTACTAGAAGACATAAGAGTATGACTGTATTTGTTTGGAAAACGCTGGTAATCAGCTTTTCTGTTGTTACTGTCATCTGAGGGAAAGTAACTTTCATGTGAGCCAGTCTTCTTCATTTCCTTTTTTGCCCTTGTTAGTTGTACAGTCATCTTGCCGAGAGGAAAAATTGCTCTCTGCAACTTCTGGTAGTCGCTGTGCTGTGATATCTCACTTTCAAAGACGTCTTCATGAAGACTGGGTGTAAATGGAGAGGCTCCATCGAACAGGAACTGTGTTTCTGACTGGAATCTTGGAAGTTGACTTGATTTTCCACCTGGTGATGCTGAAGTCACATCAATATTTTCAGACAGTAAGATTTTAGGTAATTTGGAGCTGCTTGAAGTAGAAATATCGAAATCTGGTTGCCTGACAAAGATTCTTGAACTTTGAGGTTGTTGATATCGATCAGAGGACAGACCTGACTTACTTGTAATACCTGAATCTGTACAATTTACTGCTGTAAGCTTTTCATTCATCAGTTTTTCAGTTTCTTGTCTTGATCTTGATTCACCAGGACCTGACTGTTTTTTTCCCTTGTACGATTTCCCTACCACCTTGGACTGCCGAATGTCACAAATATATCTGTTTCGGGCTCCAACTGATCTTGATCAGCTTTAGAATGTGCTGTTTGCAAAATTTCTCTCTTGTACACAACTACTCTCATTAACTTTGTGGTGAAGCTGATCTCGTTCGTTACGTAGTTGCTTGGCTTCACCAGTCACTGATATCAAATTTAAAAGTAAGGCCATCAAGTATCTTTCAGGCACCTCTATTTGGACTTCTTCCTCTTGTTCCATTGCACTTTTATTTTGAGATATGGAACTATTTTGTCAATAGGCCAGGAACAATTTTCAAAAACAGAAGAATGAAAGCTGATTTACATCTGGGATTAACATTCCTCTACATGTGCTAAAATGCAAGGATGCCAGGAAGTCTGTAAAATACAAAAATTGAAACCATATCATTGAAAGAATATAAAAGTCAAATGCCATTCTAGGATGTTAGTTTTGATGTTTTTGTATTATAGCCATTCTATTCCTCTGCCTGTTGCATGAAAGATTTAGATTTTTCTCATCTTCGATTTTCTTACTCTTGTTTTTCTCTCTCTTATCTTCATCTTTCTTCTGATTTTTCTTTTTGTTCTCTTTCTGCTTCGTCTACTACTACTACCACCACTACTATCACTTCTACTTTCACTACAATATCACTACAACTACAAGACTACTGCTACTATTACTTCTACTACTACTGCAACTTTTATTTCCACATACCACAACGGCATGTAACAGATAACACTGTAGGACCAGATCCTAGATTTTGAGACAGAGATCTCGAGCTTAAACTTCAAGTTTCATTAACAATAAAAAGTGTTGCCGCCTTAATTCCGAAGGTGGACGACGACTGAATTTCAGTTCGGTGTTGATAGCCTTATTGTTTTAAATATTACCCTTAATAATCATCTATCCTCATATTGATAATTAATAAACCTATTTGTATTATCATACAAAAATTAGACTTGTAACACTTAACTTTTGTGATTAGCATGCGTGTGTATCTATATCCTTCAACAGTCTTATATCGGACAACATTAGCTTAACCGTGGAGCTAATTACTACCCACGGCTCGACAAAGGTATTGTATCACCAAAACAATGTGCCACTTATTTTGGACAATAAAGTTGTACCTTATCTTATCTTAATTTAGATCTATGTTAACTATGTGTATCAATACACATGACAATGCTAAAATGTTGTCTGTCTCGGTTCCAGTCACCCTTACTCACCCCTTCCCTCCTGACTCGGTCATGGACTGGTGTCCTCTTTGTCTGTCAGACTACGTTAAAATGCACCTTGGCCAAAATGCATTACATTTTTGTCACCTGTGGACCGTGCATTTGGCAGAGACCACTGGACTACTACTACTAAAATTATTCCTATAACTATGTCTCATTCCTTTACTTCATGTGCTCTCTCTTTTCTTTATTTTCCTCTTCTCTTCCTTATAATCAACATTCTTATTCAACAAGTGGACACATCATAATCTTCTGCTCTTTTATTTTCTATGCTTCATTCTTTTTGGTTGTTTGTGGAGCTAATATAATATCTGCGTTTCAAATTTCAGTATTTAACTCCTACAACTACAGCAGAATCTTGGTATAACACCCGTGTACAACGTACACTCTGCTACAAAGTATGTTTTTTCAGGTCCCAAAGTTTTTCTCTCTTTATAAACCACATTGTCATGGTCCATAACGTACTCTTCTATAACATACTTTTAGATGCTACGGACTATTTTCATAATATTTTTTCAATAAAATAACTATTTTATAACATACTTTCCCATCCATAAAATAAATGTAGATACTCTCATCATAACTAAAAGTTCAATATCAATAGGCCTACTTTTGCCTGAACCCTTTGGTGGCATAATGTGAGCGAGTGGTAAGAGCAGTGGATAGGTAGGCACCTGTATGGAGATTGGCAGTCCCGCCCTCCATGAGTCTCCTGCTGTCTTGCAGGCAGTTCTTGGCTGACCAAAGGCTAAGGGGAGTTAACCCTGAAAACGAAAACAACCTGCTGCCTTGCAGGCGGGTTTTGCCCAAAGGCTAAGGGATTTAATTCTGACAGAAAACAACCTGCTGCCTTGCAGTCTGGTCTTGGCTCACCAAAGGCACGGGAGTTAACCTGACAGAAAATAACCCCAGTAGGGGCCTTAAGGTGACAGCCCCACCATCTACCTAGGGTACAGTGGGCTAATCACCTGCTTATCCAAAACAAACAGATTCAGAGAAGTACATATGTGATATAACTTGATCTCACGAAGGATGAATATGGAAAAGAACACGGACTGTGATTTTGGAACATGGAATATCGGGGCAATAAATGGAAAAGAGTTAGAATTAGCTGAAGAAATGGAAAAATTTTAAGTAGATATTTTGGCCATTACAGAAATAAAGAAAAAAAGGACAAGGAATAGAAAATGTAGGACCAAATCATATTTTAATCTTCTCAGGGGTAGATGTCAAAGATAGAGCTAGAGCAGGAGTAGGCCTCCTAATGCATAAAAGGCTAGAAACACTACTAGAAAGTTGGAAATTTATAACCCACGGCGATAAGAGGTAAACATTAAACCAAAAAAAGAAAAAGAAATTTACTTATTAATAGCTTATGAACCAAATGAAGACACCACCAAAGAAGAAAAAGATACCTTTGAAAATGAGTTACAAATACATGTAGCTGCAGAGAATCTCAAACCCAAACATGAACTAACAGTTTTAGGATATTTAAACGATAGAGTAGGCAACAATGTAGAAACATCAGTAGGAGTAATAGGTAAAGGAGGAGAGACAACAATTTCTATGCAGAGAGACTAATACATTTTTTTTCTTAAGTATAACATGAAAATAGCCAACATCTTTTTTCCTCATAAAGATATCCACAAATATACAAGAATAAATGAAGACAGATGTCGAAAAGTCAATCATAGACGACTATGTAATAGTTAGCAGCTCCCTTTTTTACAGTACAATGGATGCAAGAGTAAACAGAGGAGCTGAAATATTTATTGTCCATCACCTGGTGATTGCCAAAATGAGATTACTGACTGAAGAAAACAAACAGAAAGGAAAGAGAAGAAAGCTACTAAACTAAAAAAGAAGAACTAAATAAACCAATAGTAAAACATTTTAATCTAGGATAAAAAGATTTCTCAGTGACCGACAGATGGATCTGGAATGAAAGAACACAGTAGAACAAAAGTGCAAAAATGTATAAATAAACACTCCTCAGTTGTACTGAAGAAGAACTATCGCCAAAGAGGAAGTTAGGAAAGTAAAACAGGAACAATGGGAAGAGTTTGGAAAAAGACTTCAAGAAAGCCATCAAGGAAATCAAAAGTTGTTCGGGGGGGGGGGAAGAGTGCAATGAAAGAGAAAAGACATTGAAGCATGCCCAATAGGACAAATTAAGAATGGCAAAGGAGAACTAATGAAAGAAGACAGCCAAATCATGGAAACATGGAGAAAGTATTTTCAACAATTACATAATCCCTCCAGAACATATGAAACAAGGAGTACAGATCAATTAGTAAGACTGACTAGTAAACCAGTTGAGACAGCTGGAGATGTAGATATCTCAATGGAAGAAATTCAAACAGCCATAAGAAAAGTGAAATTAGGAAAAGCCCCAGGAGCAGATCAAGTTTATCCAGAAATGATTCAAAACCAAGGGAGAGAGGCAGACAAACTACTACATACAATACGTCAACATGCATGGAAGTCCAAAAAGGTGCCAGACAACTGGAAAATGGAAACGGTAGTACCAATACACAAGAAAGGAATAGCTATGGAATGCTCAAACTACTTAGCGTTCCAGGAAAAGTATATGCCAGGATACTGGAAATGAGACTAAGGAAAAGAGTAGAGGATCAGATTGAAGAACATCAAAGTGGATTTAGACCAGGAAGAAGTGTACAAGACCACATGTTTACAATTAAACAAATAATAGAAAAATTCCTTGAGAGAAACATTGACTTGCATCTGTGTTTTATTAGCTTAGAAAAGGCATTTGACACTGTGAGGAGGAATGAACAATGGCATTCCTTAAAAGAACACAATGTAGAGCAAAATTTAATAGGAGCAATTAAAATTTTTTACAATAAGCCAACGTGTGCAATGAGAGTAGCTGGAAACATATCTGTAGAATTTGATGTAGATATAGGAGTAAGACAGGGTTACATCCTAAGTCCTCTTTTGTTTATCACATTTATGGATTCAGTCCCAAACGCATCCTCAAAAATGAAGAAAATGAATGTAGGTATGAGGAAGGTCAAACCAGTAAATGTATCAATGCTTTCTTTGCTGATGATTTAGTTCTGTTTGGAAAATCAGAAAGTGACCTTCAGTCGAATATCAACATAATGAATAATGAATTAAATAAAAGAGGAATGAGAGTAAATGCAAAGAAAACCAAAACAATGCTAATAACTAGGGAAGATAAAACACAAAATCTTAAATTAGGCAGGGAGAATTAAGAACAAGTTCAAAGCTACAATTATTTAGGAGTCTCATCTCCATTACTTGTTACTCTTAATTATTGATCTGTACTCCTTGTTTCATATGTTCTGGAGGGATTATGTAATTGTTGAAAATACTTTCTCCATGTTTCCATGATTTCGCTGTCTCCTTTCACTATTTCTCCTTTGGCGTTCTTAATTTGTCGTATTGGGCATGTTTTGGTCTTTCTCATGCTCTTCATTGCTCCCAGAACAGCTTTGATTTCCTTGATAGCTTTCTTGAAGTCTTTTCCAAACTCTTCCCACTGTTCCTGTTTTGCTTTCCTAACTTCCTCTTTGGCGATAGTTCTTTTACTCACGTAATCTATCCTATCCTCTGGTCTCTTTGTTTGCAAATATTTCTTCCAGGCATCTTTCTTTTCTTTGATCTTAGTCTTGACATTCTCATTCCACCATGCTGTCCTTTTCCCATCTGCTTTAATTTGTTTCCTACCACAGACCTCTTCAGTACAACTGAGGAGTGTTTCTTTATATATTTGCCACTTTTCTTCTATTGTGCTTTCCTTCAGATCCATCTGCTTTTCACTGATAGATCTTTTTATCCTGGATTGGTACATCTGTTTTACTAATGCCAGTTAGGACTAGCTGATACTATCCAAGTTATCAAAGTCTCAAGTATTTTCTCCTTGGTGATAAAATAGGGTCTATTCCGTAATGATAAGAAACCGTGTGCAAAGTTGCGTAAAAAAAAAAAAAAAACAACAAAAATTATTTTTTTAATGTTCAAAGATGCCTACCATTGAGTACGCTACCATAGATGGGCACACAGGGTGTGAACTGCCAGAGGGACCCAACTTTGCCCGGGATAGGAAGGGGTGGGGGCAGGGTTAGGGTGGGATAGTTTCGTGGGGGTGGTGGGGGCGTATGGGGTAGGGTAGAGGATGGTGAAGGGTTAGGGATAGTAATAGCGTGTGCCCAACTATGGGAGTTACTCTAGAGAAAATTATACAAATTGGTGTAAGACGTTCATACCGTCAGGGTTGATTGTGCCCAATCTTACTATAAGCCGGTTCTCTAAAGACTTCCTAGACTCAGCACCGCCGTTACTTGACCTGAGAATGCATACTTTCAGGTCATGGGTTCCTCGATGTCCTGGTCTATTAAAATGTAAAGGCACCCGGCTTGCTTTCGCAATATTCAATATATCTCCTGTGATGGCCAAATCTGTTGGAGAGCTGCAAGCCAGTTTCTCCGATATAGGCCATTCCACAATTACTGCAGCAAAGAGCATAAATAACATTGCGAGGCGCAGAAGAATTGCCCATTCATTGTCAAGGTCTGTCTATGGAACTGAATGGTTGTGGACCCGTCCACAAAGGGGCATGTCTTGCAGTTAGTGCGTCCACATCGGACGGTGCCCGACGAGTCACTAGAGAGGCGACTGTACACAAGGCTATCCTGTCTCTTGAAGGCAATTAATGGAAAGGAAGGAAAACACGTCTAATCTCGTCACTAGCGTGTAGAATAGGCAGGTTCTTGGGACTATATTGATGACACGGTGTGTGTGTGGATGGTACGGAAGGATAAGAGGTATGCGTTTGGTCTTTTTTCTTCCTACGATGTTGAGGGCGTCTTTACGGGGTACAATTTTAGCTCTCTGAAAAGGCTTGACAAATGATGGCCCTAGGGTAGTCTGCGTAGGAAGAAATCAAACATCTTTCTCGCTTCCTCTGTGAATAGGTGCTCGGCAGAACAGATCGTCTAAGGCGGAGGAATTTGAGTATGGAATAGCATCTTTGCAACGTGGTGGATGAGAGGATGTGTCCCAAAGATAGCTATGACTATCTGTATCTTTGTAGAATATTGTGGTTGTAAGCCCATGTTCGGAGAGAAAACGGTGATCTCTAAGAAGTTAACAGTGGATGTAGACTGGGTAAAAGTGAACTTGATAGGTTTGCAAAAGTTGTTTGCAAAATCAGATCTCTTCAGTCTAAATCAGATTTGTCTGTAATTGATTAAAATTTTATTTCTTTTTATTATTATAATATAATCCCATCGTTAATATTGTCATATACGTTGCAAGAAATTACTTGGCGTTTTCAATTGACTGGGCATGCATTTATTGTTCCCGTTTTGAGTCTCGCATCAGTCGTACCCGTTGTGTCTTCAGGTCTTCCTGGCCAGCAGCTGTCAATCTGCCCGCATGCTCATCACCTAAGTGTTAAAGAACTGACTGGTTTCCAGATGTCCCTATTTCTTTCACTCAATTTTAAGTTAAACTAATAACAAATGACCTGGCTATGAATCTTCATCCTTGTTTGTCAATATGTCTTCCTTTTCTATGAACTTCCAGAAATACATGGTTTCTAGGTGTTTCATCATTTGTAAACATGAAATCCTTTCAAACCAAGTCAAAATCCTAGCTTCAGCCCTTGCTCAGACTCGTTTTATCCTTGCAAATGGCTGGGGCAACCCCTCAATGTAAGTATTTTGTAAGAAGGTCACTTCCTAAAATACAGCAAGCGCTTCTTGAGCTAAGACCGTAAAAGTATTTGGTGCTTCCACGGTTAGAGTCGGACAGACAAGTCGTATAAATCTTGATTTGGGCATGGTTGTAAATTATTCTTGTTTTAGAATGAGTTTACAATGTTAAATCTAAAATATAGAGCCAAATTTAGATCATCTAGATTGACCTAGGTCTAGATTCTAGATCTAAAATATCTAAATCTAGATCTAAAATATCGTCAATATGATGGATAGACTTTGCCACTATCCGTCATTAATTTAAAAGGTGAAAGGAGTTCTCGCTCATTCGGTTAGCTATTAATGATGGATGAACTTTGCCACTCTCCTCATTAATGATGAATGATGGACCTGAGCATGATCCTAATTTAATTTAGGAATAGAATTTGTATTTTTCTTTGACTAATGTATAAATTTAAACATCTAGATGTCTTTCTTTCTTTCTTTCTTCATCAGTTCCCATTCTACCTTTCGATGTATGGGTAACATCTAGATGTTCCAAAGATCTAATGATGATTTTATTTTGCTATTATTTGACATTTTCACTATTTTCCCCCTGGATGTGATTAATTACAGATGATTAGATCTAGATATGTGACTTGCGTGATTTGACAGATCTCTCTCTTCCTCGTTAGTGTGTGTATGTGTGTCTCTCTCCTTATACCTTTCTTGGCCTTGTCCTCTCTCTCTGTCTCACTTGTGTGTATATCTATCTCCTTCTATCTTTCTTGGTCTTGTGGTTCTCTCTCTTCTCTCTCTCTCTCTCTCTCTCTCTCTCTCTCTCTCTCTTTCCACTCTCTCTCAGTCACGTGTGTGTAAAGGTGTCTCCATCCCCTTCTAGCTTTCTTAAGTCTTGTGTCACGATTCAACATTATGTCTAGATCTATGTGGTATCATGTGTGATTTGATCTGAAGATATGTATGTTGTGTGTGTCTCTCTCTCTGTATCTTGCACCTATGTATGTGTATCACTCTCCTTCTATCTATCTTTCTTGGTCTTGTTTAACTGTTTCTCGCCCTCCTTTTCTATTTGTGCCTTGTGAAATACTTGCATCTAGATTTAATCTTAGATCTAGACCTAAAATCTAGATGTCCTGGAAGAAATCGTTGCAAGACTCAAAAGTAGACCCTACGGTAAGGTTTACGGACATTGTCATAGGTGAAGGGGTCAGCTCGGCAATCAATTAATCTGTCGTTATCAGTTCCCATTCTACTTTTGGTTTATGGGTCAATCAATTAATGACTAAATGAATAAGGCTGGGAACAATAAAATGGCGCGCTTACCACAAGAGCGTCATCCGTAATTGGCAATACATCCGATACTAATGATGAATAGCATTTATTCTCTCAGGTATTCGTCATAATGATGAATAGTCACTTCCTAAAACATCTAGATCTCTAGGTCTATATCCAGATAATCTAGATTCTAGATCTAGATCTAGACCTTTTACATCTAGTCTAGATCTAGAAGTTGGCCTAGATTCTTGATCTAGTAGGGTCTAATAGTAACTAGACATCTAGATGAGATCAAATTGAAATACTATCTAGAATCCAGATTTCCAGATCTAATACAGATTATAATATTTATTAACTAGATCTAGATCTAGATCTAGACTAGGAAATATAGAAATCTAGTAGATTCTAGATTTGTGTAGAAGGCTTGCCTTAGAACTTACCTTTATTTTGCCCAAATTTAGATCTAGATCTTATGATATAATATAGGAATATCTTCTCTACATAAGCACATTGCTTAGGTAACAATACCTTCCCAACGTAAGCACTTCCTATAATATATCAAAACTGTGAGGTGAGGATAGACACCTTTTTTTTCACAACAGTGCTCGTTCGCAGTCGCCATATAAACCAAACCGACTTTCTCTTTTTTCTTCCACTCCAGTAATGCCATGTTCATGGTACTGGTGTTGACCCACTTCCTACTTCCAGGGAAATGATCAATCAGAATCTGGATTATTTTACTCATTTGCCTACATAGAATTCCATAAATAATTATCTAGATTTACCTCTATGTGATGCCCTACTGTGTTTTGTTTTTGTTGGGAGTTTTATGTTGGGTTTTGTATTATCCATCACGGAACTCCTTTAACTGATATCCTCGTTTCGTTATCGCTAACGTTTAATTTCCGCCAATACAATACCTATAAGCAGAGGAGTAGCTTACCCATTATGGTAGGTGGTGCCGCGATAAAATAATGTCATAATATCATACTTTCAGACAACTGATTACAGTGTACTTACGTTAATGTTTGGAGACAAATTCTGTTCGACGATTCTTCCCCTCCGCAAATTTTTTAACAAAGAGAGAGGGGGAGAGGGGGAGGGAGAGAGAGAGAGAGAAGAGAGAGGGAGAGACAGAGGGGGAGAGAAACAGAGCCAGGGAGGGAGAGGATAAAAGAAAGAGAGACAGGGAAAGGGGTATAAACAGGGGGGGAGAGAGAGAGAGAGAGAGAGAGAGAGAGAGAGAGAGAGAGAGAGAAGAGAGAGAGATTCTTTTAGAGAGCTTTTAGAAAGAGGTGAGAGGGAGCAAGAGAGAGAAAGAGAGAGAAGGGGCTTTTGCAGAGAGAGAGAGAGAGAGAGATCAGAGAGAGATTCTTTTTAGAGAGTTTTTAGAGAATTTTTTAGAGAGAGAGAGAGAGAGAGAGAGAGAAACATACAGACGGAGAGACAGATAGGAAGAGAGACAGACAGAAAGAGAGGGACAGAAAGAGAGAGAGAAAGACAGAGAAAGACAAAGAGAGAGAGACAGACAGAAAGAAAGAGAGAGAGAAAGATATAGAAAGAAATAGAGAAAGACAGACAGAGAAAGCGAGCCATCAACACACATTAGTGTATATCAGCATTACAGCAGTAGAGCTAAGTCTATATGTTAGGATCTCGATAAAAAATTGAATTCGTTGGTCAGTTTTTAGGCTGCTATCCTGCCTCAGTTCGAGGATGGAACTAGATTGGTGCCCGACTCCAAATTTTATTTTTTATGCAAAAGAAGAGAATACCACGACCTTTGACCCTTATCGGAGAATATTTTTGTAGGGTTAACTAAGCTTTCTTGGTTCATCCATTTTAGAAAGGCACCACAGGAAGTTTTTAGGAAAAAACATACCACAGGATGCGCGTGATATCACCAGCGGTGAACCCGGATAGTGAATGGCCCTTTTTTTAATGAAGTTGAAACGTGTGTGTTTTGTGCGCGCGTGTTTGTGTGTATGCGTGTGTATTGGCTGAAGCAACTCGATGTGATGGGTGTATTGCAAAGAAATCATAGTAGATCTAGTACCTTCTTGGTGTATTGCAATATTTTACAGGTGGTTCAGATTCCTTTTTAAACAAGTTTTAGAACACGCCCCTGCATATAAGCTTTATGCTCTTTGACTTCCAGTTTTTAGGGCGGATTTACCCAAGACCACAAGTGTCTCTGTATTCATTTTTACTTTTTCTTCCTTTTTACTGCAAACATCATTTTGTTGATGGTTCTATCGTAAAATTTGGGAGATTGCCGAAGATTGCGCTGTTGTCCATCTTTTACTGCAGCAGTCAATGGGGAGAGTAAAATCCAGTGTCTGGGATTCACGGAGGAATTTTTAAATGGTGGTCAGGAGGAAGGTTGGGGTAAAGGGGATGGTTGGGGAGGAAGGTTGTCTCAGGTTATAAAGATGGAAGGCCAGCGTGGACTTGAAGCAGTCCAGTGACTCAGCCGTCACAAACTCCCTGAGGCAACTTGTTCCAACTGATATTAGTTCTCGGGAAGAACGTTAACTGTCTGATCGTGTCGTGCAGGTGTGGATGTCGTAGTTCCTGTCGTTGTTTTTCCTATCCAGCTCAGCCTGCTGGTTTAGGCAGGTAGATCTCCATGGAATTAATGGAGAGGAGACCGTGATGGAACTTGTAGATTCATTTCTAATCCACTTTCTAATGCCGTTTAATCCAGTTGCAGATTCCTTTTTGCGAGTTGAGATTCCTTCTTATCCATGGAATCCAACACATATAGCTTTTTCGGTGGTGAATAAAATATTCACATCTTCTTTTTTTTTAAATTCAATCTTCTCGAGCTTCAATCTCGTTTTCGGTGTGGCGATTCCAGACTTTTATTGCGTACTCCAGAAGCAATGTTAAGGGCTTTTAGTTTCCGTCGTTTCCTTTGTCTTCTTGTTGTATATCTTGAGGCTATGCCGGACGAAGCCTTGGGTCTAATGCTAAACTTTCTTTGTAATGGAGTCAATGTGAGATTATACTGCATGTTGTCTTGGATGTTGACAGCTTATAGTACTTAGTGGTGACTGATGTTTGCTATGTGTTGTCCATGTTAGATTCATCGCATAGGGGCAATCTTGTTCTGCTTCCGAGAGACTCTCAGCATTGAGCATTTCTGTGGATGGGTTTTAAACCACTTCTCTTCTCATGTGATAAGCAGAGTTTAGTTCTTCTTGCAACACTTACTCGTCTTTTTCGTCCTCTTCATCATCATCAATCATTCTTCTTCATGTCCTCTTCTTCATTCTTCTTCTTGTCCTCTTCTCAATCTTCTTCTTGTCCACGTCTTCATTCTTCTTTTATCCTCTTCCTCACACCTTTTGTGTGTAATGTATTTTCCTCTTGATATCCGGGACTCTGGAGTCAGAAGTATGGTGTCGGCCTCTCAACCAAAAAGTTCATTCTGCAGTTGAAACATTTTCTCGAGGTTTATTCCCGTCATAATAATAAATAATATCATAAAAGAAGCTCAGTATCGATGCCAGAAATATTATCAAAGTATGGTAAGTTGGTACTCATTTTGATCGTCACAATTACTGCTATCAAAACAGCCTTATTTGAGGATCTATTATGAATATTGCCTTAGATCAGCCGGAAAATACGGAACATATTCCGATCACTTATTATGAAAAAGGCACCATCTCAAAATGAGTACAAGGTGCTGGTGCACTTGAAACAGTGTCAATAAGAAGTAGTTGAGAGCCTCTCAAGGTTTTATGATGTTTCAAAGTATTATCCTACTCTTTTCTTTCGTTTATGGGAGAAAAAAATGTATTCAAATAACAGAAAATATATGAGAAAAATACGATTTTCTCAAAATGTCCTTTTTTTGTTCATTATTTCCTATCTACTTTTTTTATTTCTCAACGCATCTTCATGAAATTTGGTATGGATGGTCAGTGGAGGAAAACAAAGCAATCATTTGATGCATTTTTTGCCATGTATTATAGTTTTGGAAAAATTGAATTTTTCGTACAACATTTTTGTATATTTTTGGTCGTTCTCATATGCTATTTTCAAAAATTCATAAAATCAAAACTTACTAATGAAACAGAAATCTGATCTAATCAAATTTAGATATTGTATCAAATAAGGTGTATGCAAAGTTTGAAAAAATGTGTTTAAAAATGAAAAAACCTATCGATATTGAACGTGTTGAAATTTGGGGGCAAAATCCAAGATGGCCGCCGTTTCCATGGCAACTGGAAGCGGCAGGTAAAAAACGACATACTTCAACTCAGTACACCATGCCCATGCACCTATACATTAATTCAATTGATAGGAACAAACGGGAAATTTTTCCTCCTGGACCCCCCCCCCTCCCTCCTTAAATACAATCGAACCACACGTCCTGACTCCTGCGGGAGACCATCCCATACCAGCCTTTAGTTATGGAGGTTAGCTGCGAATACCCAATAAGCAGTCGTGAACAAACTGGTGCTATACATCGAGGGTAGGGCGTAAGGCTGCTGTATGGTTCAGTCCTTAAAAATACCCATTAAAGTGACTTAAGTGACTGGCAGGCGAACCGAGGCGTAACCTCCCTCCCTCCCCTCCTCCCCCTCCCCCCCCCCCAGGTAGATAGAACTCGTAAACTTCGGATTGGAAGACAGTCTGTCTAGAGAAGGAAAACTCTGATTTCAAACCATGGGTGGACACAAGACCACTTAGGGGTTGGACACAGGGTTTGGGGCCAGCAACCCAGTCCCATAAAAAAAAAAGAACAACGCTATAAAAATGGCAACAAGAGAACGAAAGCAATCAACTATCTTGGGAGAGGAAGATGCTCCCAAGGAGCGTTCAGGAAGCGTGATGGTGATAATCGGATGGCAGCCATCAAGCGGAAATTTCTTCTGTCGCACAAGGCACCCACGAGAACAGGAGCATGGAATGTCAGAACCATGTTTGAATCAGGCAAATGCCGACAAATAGTGGAAGAAAGGAAGGAAATGTGATTTACATTTTACTTACAAATTCTGGGAATTAGCGAGACAAGATGGATACAATCGGGACAAAAGCGGCTAGCAACAGAAGAGCTCCTTTTCTCCGGACATCAAGAGGATGAGCATAATTCAACAATGCTACACGCCCACAAATGAAAGAAGCAGACATCAAAGAAGAATAATACAATCACCCCCAAAATGCGTCATATATCATCTTTCATCTCTCAAAAAGACGTGTAACAGTAATCATGGGAGATATTAATGCAAAGGTAGGGTCAGACAACATTGTATTAGAAGACATAATGGGTATATATGGACTGGTGGATGCAAACAAAAATGGAGAAATGTACAAGAACATCTTTGCGCTCAACAACATGGTCATTGGAGAAACCATTTTCCCACATAAACGAATGCACAATGCTACTTGGGTGTCCCCTGATAACATAATAGAAAATAAAATTGATCATATAATATTGTATAGCAAAGAACTTTAGAGATCACTACAGGATGTCAAAGTCTACAGAGGAGCTGAAGTTGCGTCAGATCATTATCTTTTAATATCCAAGCTACAAATGAAGCTAAAAAGCCATGGAACTAGACAACACAACAAAAGAGTGCGTTAAATGTTAGCATACTGAGAAATAAGCAAGTTCAGCATAACTTTGGACTGGTTCGGAGAAATAAATTTCATCCTTTAACTCACAACAAGATGATGCGGATACTATTGAACAGCATTGGCAAAGAGTGAAAGAAAATTTTACATCCACGTGCACAGAGACAATTGGTCTGCAAGAACGTATACACAAAGAATGGATGAGCAAAACTTATTTTGACAAAACTAAAACCAGGAGACGAAGGAACGCTAATATTAAGGGGGTGGGGGCGGGTCCTGAAAAAGCCATTTTTGCCCACAATTGGACAAATCTAGTCTATTGTATCATTGAACGTAGCCGTTCTTTCCCTGCACGTTGATACCATAAAATGTGCTCGGTATCGAATCTTTGAATTTTTACGAAAGTTTTTAGATACGATATCAGCCCGATTTTCAACACATTGTTTGAACCATAAAAGCCAGTAATTTTGTCCAAAGTATAGCAAGTTGGTACTCATTCTAAGCAGCACAGTGTATTCCATCAGAAAAATGTATATAACATAATCAGATTATTCAATAGTGCCTTAGATCGCCAGGAAAATACGTGACATATTGCGTGCACCTGTTATCGAAAGCGATGCTGTCCAATATGAGTATAAGGGAGCCGGGAGTTCATGACGTTTCAGAGCATTATCTTACTCATTTCTATGTTTGTATGCGAAAAAACATTCAAAAAAACGGGAAAAGGGAGTTTTAAATACGATTTTCTCAAAATCGACTTTTTTAACGTTTTTTTGCTAAGTAGTCCTACAATTTTCAACGGATTCGCTTGAAATTTGGCTGGCAGCTGCTTTGTAATGTTGTATCATTACTAAGAGACTTGCGTATCGGATTTTTTAGATTTTTTTTTTTTTGAGAAATTCATGATTTTTGTTGGAAATTTGAGAGAAATTAGTCTTCAAGCCTCAATTTTTTAACATTTGTAAAAAGACAAAATACAAGATATTTAAAACACCAGTATGAGAGATTCAGGATATTAGTTTGAAGTTTCTATGTACAAAATTATAAACCTTTAAAATAAAAACTGTAGGACTACTTAGTTTTGAAAATTAACAAAATTGACCTAATTTTGCACCAGAAATTCAAGATGGCGGCCGTTTCCATGGCAACTAAACATTCAAAACTGACTTTCACAATTCGTTTCCCTAATTTCGTCATGCTGAACTTATCTATGCAGCTTAAAATTGTGTAGCTCTTCAAACTAAAAAAAAAATCGCAATCCTTAATGAATGTTGCACCCGTGCAACCAAGACAGCAGCTCAAGAAGAATATACCGTGGCAAACAAAGAAGTGAAACGTAGTGTGAAGGCAGACAAACGACAATACGTGGAAAGGTTTTCCGAGACAGCGGAACAAGCAGCGGCAGCAGGAACAATGGGCGAGTTGTATAAAATAACAAAACAATACAAATCTTCTGGCAAATAAAGTAAGACAACAACACCAGTAACCGACAGAAATGGAAAACCAATAACGGGTAATGAAAGATAGCTGCATAGATGAATGGAACACTTTATGAAACTTTTGAATTGCCTTGCACCTCAAGAACCACCAGACATACTACCAGCAGAACATGATTTGCCCGTTAACTGTGATTTACCATCAAAAGGAAAGATAAAAAAGGCAATCAAATCCATGAAATATGGAAAGACTAGTGGCCCAGACTTCATCTCAGTATAAACACTAAAGGCAGACATTGTGACATCAGCAGAGGAATTGCATAGGCTTCTTGAGAATATCTGGGAACAGAAGGAATTTCCGATGGGTTGGAAGGAAGGTCACTTTATTTAAACACCAAAGAAAGGAGATCTCGCAAATTGCAACAATTATAGAGGCATCATCCTTCTTTCTATCCCTTCCAAGGTCCTAAACAAGAACGTATCACTATGAAAAACCTAAGACATCCCAGCTTGAGAGAAGAACAAGTATGATTCAGGGAAAGCAGATCATGCATTGACTAGATCGCACCACTTGGGGTCACTGTAGAGCAATCCGAATGGAATACTCCATTATTAATAATTTTTGTTGACTATGAGAAGGCGTTCGACAGCATTGACCAAAAAATACTATGGACGCTGATGAGACAATATGGCATCACAGAGAAGATTGTCTCATTGGTCAAGAATTCCTACAATGATGTCAGAGTTGTGCACGGGGGACAACTGACAGAGGGCTTTCAAATCAAGACAGGCGCGAAAAAAGGTTGACTTCTCTCTCCTTTTTTCCAGTTGACGACAGACTGGATAACGAAAAGAACAATTAAAGGACAAGAAAACGGAATACAGTGAACTATGTGGGGATAACGCAATGACTTGGCCTGGACTTTGCTGATGATCTAGCATTACACACTGTATTATCACATAGCCATTAACAGATGAAAGAAAAAGACAACATATCTGGTGGCAACATCGAGGGCAGTGGAATTAAAGATTCATCCAGGAAAGAAAAAAATACTAAAAACTAATACGACCCAGAACCACAGATTTACCATCGAGAACCATCGGTTAGAAGAAATTACATCTTTCACCAATCTAGAAAGCACAATTGATAACCAGGAGGCATTTATATGGATGTGAAGACACGGATCGGTAAGCTTCAAGCAGCATAATATTTACAGCTCAGTTATGTCTGGAAATCAGGCAGCATTCAAAAAACTTAAAAAAATTAAAAGTGTTAACTCCAATGTGAAATCGGTCCTTTTTATATGGAGCCGAAACATGGACAATCAGCAAAAGAATCCTGTCTACATCCTTAAAATTGACAGGCAAGAAACAGTTACAAGCGACGATCTGCGACAAAAAAACAAAACAGACGCCAATAGAAACTGAATTAAAGAAAAGGCATTGGCGGTGGATTCGACACACTTTGAGGAGGCTACCAGTACACATTACACAATAAGCTTTAACATGGAACCCGCAGTGCCATAGAAAAAGGGAAAGACCAAGAAATACATGGCGAAGAGAACTGGAGAGGGAGTTGAAGGACTTGAACATGTTATGGAAAGAGATTGAAAAGATGGCATAGGACAGGGATAGCCGGGGGCTCTTGTTGCTGACCTATGCCCCACGAGGGTGACAGGGATCGCTGGAGGGATCTTGTTGCTGACCTGTGCCCCATGTGGGTGACAGGGATCGCTGGAGGGATCTTGTTGCTGACCTGTGCCCCACGTGGGTGACAGGGATCGCTGGAGGGATCTTGTTGCTGACCTGTGCCCCACGTGGGTGACAGGGATCGCTGGAGGGCTCTTGTTGCTGACCTATGCCCCACGAGGGTGACAGGGATCACTGGAGGGATCTTGTTGCTGACCTGTGCCCCCACGTGGGTGACTGGGATCACTGGAGGCATCTTGTTGCTGACCTATGCCGCACGAATGGTGGCAGGACATGATGATGACACGTCCTAATTAATAAAGCACTTAAATGCTTTTGTGGCTACTAGACTTCCTGACAATACGTCCACAGTATGTCATAGTTAAACTAAATAATTGCACATCAAATTGTTTAATTTGAGCACGGGAGTTTCACAAGGTTGTATACCCTTAGCCCTTTATTGGAATCGTTGTATACAAACGATTATAGATAGAAGCGAGTATAAAGATGTAAAGTCAGGTAAGTTTGCTGACAATACTGTTGTTATTGGTGAAATTGGACAGACAAATATTAATGACGACTGTATTTCATGTATAGACAATTTTGCCAAGTGGTATTAAGAACATTTTCTTATTTTGATGCTGAAAAGACCAAATAAGAAATGTATATTAATATTAATTTTAAATCTCAAAATCCAGCATACGTACCACTCCACTTACTACATGTATTAATAATCAGAAGATGCCTTTCAGTATCAAAATGTTAATGGTAAGTGAATTTGGTGCGTATGGTTTCATTGAAGGTTGAAGGAAACTAAATCTAGATCTAGTAGTTGTGATTTGTAACCACCAAATAATAGGACATATTATCATATTAGGTATAATCTCTCATATGTAATTTCCCTTACTCAGCCGCATGCCCAGACTGTCCTGTAATTTACAGTGTAAACAGCCAAGGGATCTTTAACAAAACATTTACATAGTGTATGTTCTGCACACGCCCCCCCCCTCCCTCCCCCCTCCCATGCGAGACCTCCTTTTTAACGTCTATCTCCGATGGAACTGGCTGTTGATTCACCTACCAGGACCCAAAGGTTGATTTGCTCTTCTTTGCATATTCGGGTAGAACAATCATTTATCTACAAGTTTATGGGTAACAGCATAGGAATAGAGGAACAAAACAAATAACTGGTCATTTTGACGTCTGTTTTCACAACAGTGCACATCTAAACCTAGATTTATAATCCTTTTTTACATTAGTAATAATGTCAGAGATTGTCGGAAGCGTTTGTTTGTGTTATTTTATTTTTATTTTTTTACTTCATTTTTTCTCGAAATGTAGTTTTTCCACACTAAAATTTTATCTCCTCCGCCATTTATAGAACGATTTGTATTATATTTGGCACACAGGTTCCTCTTGTCATTGTTAATAGAATGACTTCCGGGGTTTTTTTATGTCTTGTAAACGTTTTGAGAAAAAAAAATTTGGTAATAAAAATGCCGTTTTTGTATTCATTAAAAATTTTGTATCAAAATATTTTTAAAAATCGACGTCACTCTTTAGATATTGAATGGAAAATACGATCTGCACAGGCTTTGAGTGATTTTATTCATACTAAGGAAGGAGATAGATTTTGAAAATTGGATCAGAATCTAAGATGGCAGCCGTTTCTATGGCAACCAAGGACGCTACAAACTTTTCAATGATATAGGATGACTGTATTTTGACAGTTACTCGTGTGCATACTAAAAGCAAAAAACCCAAACTCAAAAGTTTAAAAAATCACCCCAGGAGGCGCCCCCCCCCCTTTAAGTGAAGGAGGGGGGGGATTACATGCATGTAAGCCCGGTCCACTATAATTGTGGTGATCTCAGGGTAGATTCATTGCATGCCAGGTAAGGAGTGAAAGGAAATAAGTGGAACTTACCTGCAGCCCCCACCCCACAAACCATCCCTCTCCTCATGTAATAAGATATATCATCATATATATATATCCCTACCCTACATGTATCGACTTGTTACCTTCCTCTATGCTGATTTTTTGCCCCATACAGAATAGAGACAGTTGAAGTTAAAATGGGATGCCATTCCCACAAAGCATTACGCCCTCAATCAGAGAAACGGAGAAAGAAAACATGAAAAGAAATTGAGGAAGACAGAGAAGGGGGAAGAGGGAGAGGAAGGGGTAAGAGAAGAAGAAAGAGATGGGGGGGGAGGGATTTGAGAACAACACACAACTTGTCAGTTGGAGCAGCGAACATCTCCTTCCTGCCGTAGTCTTCCGAAAGACAGATCTCAGGGGTCAAAACTATAATAAATTATAAATGCTTGCAACAAGCAGGATCTGCACCCCCCCCCCACCTGGCATTCACAGCTGCCATCTTTGATCTGATAATAGGTCCTAATGGAAATGAAAGAGGGAAAGAAGGTTAATTCAATACTAATACTTGCAATGTCATTTTGAATCGAAGCCACATTACATTTATATATAGAGATCCATTCCATTATTTTACTTATCTAATTATGGTCTCTTTCCATTTTGCGCCTTAAACTGACTGAGATATATATACACACACACACACACACACACACATATATATATATATATATATATATATATATATATATATATATATATATATATATATATACGTCTGTGAGACAGAGACAGAGAGACAGTGTGACAGACAGACAGACAGACAGGACAGACAGACAGTGACAGACACAGAGAGAGAGAGAGAGAGAGAGAGAGAGAGAGAGAGAGAGAGAGAGAGAGAGAGAGAGAGAGAGAGAGAGAGAGAGAGAGAGAGAGAGAGAGAGAGACAGACAGACAGACAGACAGACAGACAGACAGAGACAGCAGACAGACAGACAGACAGACAGAGAGACAGACAGACAGACAGGCAGACTGACAGACAGACAGACAGACAGAGAGAGAGAGAGAGAGAGAGAGAGAGAGAGAGAGAGAGAGAGAGAGAGAGAGAGAGAGAGAGAGAGAGAGAGAGAGAGAGAGAGAGAGAGAGAGAGAGAGAGAGACAGAGAGACAGAGAGACAGAGAGACAGAGACAGCCAGACAGACAGACAGATAAACAGAGACAGACAGACAGACAGATAGACAGAGACAGACAGACAGACAGACAGACAGACAGACAGACACAAGTAAATAGTTCAAGTTACTACCTTTACAACACAGACCTCTCTATCCTTTGCCATAACCACAAGAGTGTTTTGTAGACAATATGTTCCTTCCTATTTGTATCTTATGATATCAGTGATAAGGAAAAATTTTTAATTGCCTTTAACATTTTAACAATGACAAAGTTATACTTGTTCTCGCAGCCATGAACACGATTTAGTTGATATATATACTTTACAATGTTCATGTAAGTATTTTGTTTTCAATAAAGAGGAGAAACTGTGATGGACATAAAGGAAACGATAGTATATCTAGTGTTGTATTATCGTCAGCATAAGCCAAGGTTAAATCTATGATTGACTCGGAGGAGGGTAAACAACGTAAATACCACAGTTACATGACTTGGAGAATGAATGTGGAAGTGATACGTCATAAACCCCATTGTACATACATTCAAATTAATGCACCTAGGTATCATTAACTTACTTAGTACTTTACTTAGGCCTGCTGCCCCTTCTGGGGCATAGTGCCCTCAATTTTCCAGTCCTGGGCTATCTTTTCAAGCTCCTGTCAGCCTACCCTGTCTTCTTTGTTTCTGCCTCCAGGTCCCTTCGTCATGTGTTTGGTGGCCTTCCTCTCTGCCTTTTCCCCTGCATATTACAGATCATAGCATGCCTACTAGTGCTTTGTTTATGCTTTTCTCAGTGTGTGACCTATCCACCGTCATCTTCTCTTTATAATGTCTTCTTCAATCGATAGTTGGGAGTTTCTTTCCCGACTGTCTCTGTAGCTGATGGTGTCAGGCCATTATATTCGGAGGATCTGTCGTAAGCAACTGTTATATTTATAAATGTCTGGGGATTCCCTATGGTGGTCTTTGTTATTTTCCAGGTCTCTGCTCCATACAAAAGCGGTGGATTATTAGTGCTTATGGAGATTATTCCGGGATTTCCAGATATTTTTGAGTGACATGTAGGCTGCTCTTGCTTTCCCGATGCTTGTTTTCACATCCACGCCATCCTTGCCGATCGATGACACTGCCCACGTATGTGAATGTGTTGGTCTCTTCAAGGGGGGGGGGGGGATCCGTCTAGAGTCACGGGTTCGTCATTGCCTCCATTTAACAAATTTATCTTCAGCATTTGGGTCTTCTTTGAGTGGACATTGAAACCAATCTGATCTTCATAGGAGGCTAATGTTGAGGTCTTATCCTGCATCTGTTATCGGATATGGAAGAGCAGGGCGAAGTCATCTGCAAAGTCCAGGTCAACGGGTGGGTCCACAGAGTCCACTGAATACCATTCTTCTTCTCTTCACCCAATCGATGGCGAGTAGATACAAGAATGGTGAGAGAAGGCATCGTCACTTGTCCCCACTGGGCCATTTGGCATGTTACTCTTTCATACGACGTCTTTATCAGGTTGGCGAATTTGGTCGGAATACCATAGTCACAGGAGCTGCCATAGGATCTATGTGTACAAGCTGTCGAAAGCTTTTTGGAAATCCACAAGGTTGACGTAAAGTGGTGTGTTCCATTCCAGGGTTTATTCGACGATTACCCGGAGGGTGGCAATCTGATATGTGCAGGAACGGTCTTGTCTAAAACTTGTTTGTTGACCTCTGTATTAATACTATTATTATGATTGATGATAAACTTACATTCAATGAACATGTCAAAGATGTTTACAAAAATGTAACCAAAGACTAATTTTCATGAGAAACTACTGAAAGTGAAAGAAATTAATAGAAATAAAAAATGAATGTATATGTGTGTCTTTTATAGTTTTATACAGAGCATATTATTATCATATAACATCTGATGTTGGGGAGGCAACATAACAAAGAATGACTCAGGAAAAGTTGACAGAGTAATTAGAAAAGCAATGAAAATTACAAATTGTGAACACATTTACAAAACAAAATGCCTGTCAAAAGTAGACAACATCCTTGAAGACACAAGAAATCCATTATTGAATTGATACACCAGATCCACTCGCAGTGGTAAGCTTCTCTCACACAAATGTCAAACTGAAAGATTAAAGAATTCCTTTGTCCCTCACTCAAACATATTAAAACAAGCAAATACCCCCAGGGCTTCTAAATTACATATGTGAAATAACAATGTAGTATATGCACTAAGTGTATTTATCATAATCAGCTTTGTAATCACCATCATACATCATCATTGTCCATTCAACATCATCAAAACCATTATGACCATCACTATGACTGTCAGTGGCATCGTTGTTGTCACTGTCATGTTTATGTTGATCCACAATAGTGTTATATTATTATATTATTATGTTAAATTAATTAATTACTCGTACTGTACAATTAAATGCATATCAAATGTGTATTTATAGTTTATACTTATTATCCATTGTATGTGCTCACTGTAACGAAACAAAATTTCCCTTCGTTAACTTTTAATCTTTGTAAATTTGAAAACAGTATGAAACGACAATTAAATGACTTTATTGGAGATGGATTGTTTGCAGGTGATATTAGTCAAGATGAAAAAAAAAAATACTGCTCAGATGCCCAATGTCCAACCTTACGGGTGAAAGATTTTTTGGGGATTTAGATTATGATATCGGAGAAAAGAAGATGAGCATCATTACATTTACGATCGTCACAAAATATGTGGAAACATAACAAGACAGGCTACTTGTTCAGCAAAAAGAAAAATAACGAAGTCATTCATCTTCTATCACTAGCCCGTGAAGAAAGAAAATAGATTGAAACGTCGCAGTCAAGAAGGATAAAGAGAAGTGAGGATGATACAATGGAGGGATTGAAAGAAAATGAAAGACAATAACAGGCAAAAGAGATTCTTGAAATATAAAAAGATTCGCAGATTGCCAATATCATTATCTGTCAAGGTGGGGTGTGTACTACATTGAAGGAAGTTGATATACTGATAAAAGAAAGCAATAGGGTGGAAAATTTTAAAAACTCAAATAAGATACCGTAAAATTGTTACGCAGGAGAAGCAGCTCACATTATCAGGTGATGTTGCTCATTTGTAAAAAAAACAAAAAACTAGTTTCTTGTTTGGAATATGGAGACGTTGAGCCTCCAAAGAAAAGACAAAAATTGTGAATAATCCTTAACCGAAATTAGTAAACCATTTACACTTAATACCGAATATTAATAATAATCGCTGTCAGTGGTTCCTCAAATCATTGTTTGCAATTTTTTATGTTTTGTTCCTTTTTTTCTAGTTATGCTTAATCATTTGTAACTGGAACAGAAAGATAGAATTAATTTTATAATTGCTTTTTCTCAACCTCTTCTCTTCAAACATCTTTAGATTTCTCTTTCTGAAAGTTGTCAGTTTATAATTTTGGAGGGTTTAATCAAAATGTTTTGAACTTTTGTCATTTTTCATACTGATTACAACGAGTCTCTGATTTACAATCTAAAGTTATGTTTTTCATAGCAGCTCATATTTAGCTTTGATTTGTATGTGAACTACATTACTCTCCTGCTCGTAGCTTAATAATAATTTGCTAAATTTTACAATTTGCCAACATGCTTAAATATTTCCATTTGTGTCTAGAGTCTAATACTAAAATATTATGACTTGGAATTGCAGTATTCCTTGTACTACAATGTTAATACTAAATGTTAACATGAAAAAGAGCTCGGTTTTACTGTAAATGGAATTTGATACATTGTGTTCAGTTGTTGTACCCATTTTTTACCCTTTAATTTTTATTTCAACTACATGTATTTAAATTATTTTGTGTGTGTGTGTGTTGCTTTTACAAATTTTTCCCATGACCTACATCATAATTTGGAATCATTACAATTCCTCCTTTTACTTTTAATACATTTTAGTGAATAGAATTCAATTGCCTTCAATTTGATGTATGTTTGGACATTATAACTGAATACAGAGTCACTTTCCGTGCATTTTAGGTCTTAATAACAATTGCCCAATTTTTCATCACTTCGGTGTAGGTGACCATTTTCATATATTTGAATTTTTTTACACGTTTTGTCCACAACTGACTGTTGTAATTAAGTCTTTGTATAGAGCTCATATTTACCTTTAATTTTATATGTGTTTCATCTTTCTAGCTCTATTGGTTGTTGTTTGAATCATGATTT
>JAXRKP010000745.1:105000-120000 GCA_037039925.1 Doris montereyensis | reverse complement strand
ATAAGTTCCACGCTGAAAACAAAAACAATAGAAAGCATAAAAAACTTTCTGAAAATGAATGTGTACATGTACCTTTATACTTCAACTACAAATGACATAAATTGAAAAAAGGGAAAAAAAGCAAAACAAAGCCCCATTTTCATAACATAAAATGCATTTATTGATTTCCTTTATGAATCCATAATAACAAGTATTGACATATCTTCTAGTTGTAGTAGTTTATTTATCCACTACTGGGCTAACATTCTCATCTTGAATAGGGAAATGTCCATGAAAACTAAGAGGCTGCGCTTGCAAAGATTTCAAATTCACCAACACTGCCATCCCAGACTGACTGAAGCGAGGAATTGTAAGGAGGAGGATTTCTTGCTTTGACGGACCTGCATGAAAAAAGGTATGATGAGCAAACACGACAGCTTGCATAAAATATCTCTTTATATATGTATACAGTTGACTTTGTCTAACCTTGAGCGTGGTAAACTCAGGAACCACTGCACCCAGGATCACAATAATTCACATATAGTCATGTAGGTCTAAAATAGCTGATTCGGATTCTTATCCACATGGAACATACAGGATGTCCCTCTTACGGTTTGACATATCAGAAATACAGATTTGTCATCCAAGCTCAAAAGATAGTAAAATGGGGCGACTGAATTTTTTTATAGCAAACACCAATAATCCACATAATTATAAATCTAACTTTAGAACATTTCACCCTTTCTTTTTCTGCTTACGTTTCATTGGATTTTACCCCATCCACCATATGCGACAATCTCAAGGTGAATTGAGAGGAAACAGCAAAGTGAAAGAAAGACGTGAAAGAGAGAAAAGAACGTAAGACCTACAGGTAGCACCCACTCATTTCATGAGAAAAGTAGCAACATTTTGCGTTCCATGCACAAAGCCTGCATGTACACAGAGTACTTGGTTTGTCGACATGTAATTTGGCACTGCCAACTGTATACAAGTTGTCCAGGCAAACCAAACAGCCAAAAATTTTGCCAGTGACTACAAAGATCCTACCTCTGTCATTAACAGGACATTATACCATTTGACAAAACCATTCTTTTTGGTTTCAGGAAAGGTCTTAGATATAATATCAATGTTAAGTAATATCCCATCTTGGCACAGGTATTCCATTCTGCTTTGCAATAATAATGAAAAAAACCCAAACCCAATATCTCAAGCACTATTAATCTCTCTCCTCTCTCTATGTCTGTCTGTCTGTCTCTCTCTCCCTCACACATACACACACACACAACAAACAGACACACATATTTTATATTGTCTAATGTGTGAATGGGTGTTTTGTAGGAAAATATTAGTATTTGGTAACTGTTGTTTTCGATGGATAGCTAACAAAGTGTACAATGTAAATCGCATGTATTCTCTGTCTCTCTTACTCTCTCTTTTCCTCTCTGGGTCTATCTATCTCTCTCTCTCTCTCTATCTCCCTCACACACACATAGAACACTCACAGTGTACTTTACATTGCCTAGTGTGCCAATGGGTATTCGGTATGAAAATATTACTGGGCAACTTTGATTATAATAATAATAATAATAATAATATTATTCTTGATCAATAGCTAACCAATGTACATTGTGATTGTATATCGCATGTATTCTCTCGCTCTCAATTTTGATGAAGCCTGTGATTTTTTCTGTTTATTCCCTTTGGTCTCATCTTCAATCTTATGGGGCTGTATTATCTATTTCATGTCTATATTTAGATTAGAGAGTTGAAGAGAAAGAAAAGCCATGAACTATTCAATATCTTTATATATTCACCTGTAAACATTTTACTCCTAAAATCGTTCTGACAGCCAGCATAAAAGATGTGGGGGCATTCAGACACGATAAAAGGGTCCTCGTCAATGAACGGGTAACAGCCTAGAGAACAAAAGTAACCATCAAATATGTTCATCAAATTGAAAAATCTTACACTTACAGCAATACTGACGTCTTTCATTGAACTTTACTTTGAAAGGGTATCGAACCAGCCCACTGCTTATAATGAGTCGTGAGTGTTTGATTGATATCATTTTACCCACACCCACAACTAAGGTGATTGGGAGGGAGGGGAGGAGAGGGGGGTTTACAGCCATAGGATCTTTAACATGCACTGAGTGTTGTGATCTATATACAGGACCTCCTTTTTTTATCGTTCATCTCCAATGGGACTAAGTGCCGATCTACCTACTTGGACCAGGGGGTAGATTTTACCAAAAAAACTTGAGAAACATTTTCAACCGCCAGGGCTTGAACCCACGACCTTTTGGTTGAGAGGCCGACACCTTGCCTCTTGACTATCGAGTCCCCTAATGAGTCATGAGATCTACAATAAAAATATAACAAGGTACAGTGACAATTGATGGTTAAGATAGCTGCAATGATGGGAACAATGACAATGACGATGTGGATGCTGATAACAATTTATGATAATGACAATAGTAACTTAATAAGACAAACAATATAAAACAATATTTTTATCCTCCATCAAAGCATGAGTGAACCATTCTTGTTTGCAACTTAACCCACAAACTGTCAATAGCACCTTCCAAGAATGCCAAGGCAAAATTGCATGTTTTAGCAGGGTGAAGAATATTAATTATTGAGGTTTTATTATTTGAAATAACATAAGAAAAGTATACATTTTTGAAAAGCAGAATAATCCCTTCTCTAGTTACATATGCAATGAACTACCATATTACAAAATATTTCAGTTAGAAAAAAACAACAAAAAAAGAATTTAAAAAGCATACAAAATGCTTCAGGCATAAATACCTACCCAGGGTATCAGGGGCAGTAGGGGCAAGATGACCCCATAACAGAGTGTTCTCTAGCACCTGCAAGGGTCATCAAGTTCACTGTATCTCATGATGTCCCTGATAGGTTGACCTGCAGTCCCTAAAACTCTGTAGGAATTTACAACAATAGTACAATTACAATGCAATAATCTTTACTCCAGAAAAGTAAAAATGGATTCTTTACATTACAAGTATGGATTTACATAAGAACAAAATAGATTTCTTTTCTCATTTATCTGTTAGTGTTAGTGTTAGCAAGGGGGCTGCATTCCAAAAAAAATGAATAGTTTTTCAATCATCAAATTATCATGCATTACAACGCTCTTAAAAATAGGCATATTATATTATTTTTTTATTTACACAATATTTGAGTTAAAACTATTTTATAATCAAAGTCAGATTGTAAATTAAAGGCACTAGTGTCCACTACCAGCTCAGTCGGTAGAGTGCCAGTATACCATGAGGGAGGCCCCCGAGTTAGATTCCCAATTCAAGCAAATTTTCTGGTCCTCTCGTCGACTCAGCAGTAAAAAGGATAGCTAGCTCTATTCAGACTCAGCGAAAGTAAAGGCAGCATGAAAAGCAATGGCAAACTACCACATTATGCCGTATGCCTAGGAAAATCAGGACTCTCCTGATTACCCTATGCTCAACTCTTAAGTCTGGGACTTACTTTAGTTTACTGTCTTCTGGCAAGACTATTGCTTTTCATCCTTAAGTCTACGTTCCACAAAATTTAAGTATCTAAGACAGAAAACAAGCAATGAAATGACATACAAACCTTCTCCCTTCAAGTGTGACATCGGACGGGTTGGTTCGACAATGAAATGTGTTGTATTGAGCTGACTGAGGAAACATGCATCTGTGAAGGGGCTGCTGGGGTAGGACATGGTTTGTCGGATCAAATTCTCCTGGCATCAACGAGACGTCCACAGATGGCTAGTCAAAAAAGAAAAAATCAGGAAAAACAAAGTTGTAAGAGGAATCAGGGGTTTGTTGTTTTTTTTTCAATTTACCATAATACAATAAGTGATAATCTCAGTAGCGAATGAAAGGGAAACAGCAAAACGAAGGAGATACAAAACGTGAAAGTAAAGAAGCAGGACCTACTATAACATCAGTGTCTTCAAACCAGCTGTGAGGAACCAACGACACAAACTAAACCCTACTAAATGAAACAAGACGATTTTACAAATTTAATATTTCGTTGTTTTTTTGTGGTCAATTTCTTTTATAAAGCTGACTACATCTCTCACTCTTTTCACGGTAAACACAAAATAAGGCCTATGTCTTTCGAGAAAAAATAAAGTTCCTTCCATGGCCCATAGAACCAGAGCTTCTCTCAGTTTCCATAGTATGAAATGAAACATGATAACAACCACCCCCTGAACAGGTCACTAGTCTGTCGCAGGTTTTTTCTCACTAGCTATTGTTGGTACTCATTTACACCTGGGTCGAGTGGGATAAATGCGTTTGAAATGTCTTTCCCAAGGCACACATGTCGGACCTAGCATTGCTATGATTTGAAACTGGGACCTCATGATCGCAAGTCCAACAACTAAGCCCCTTGACCACCAACACCACAAAATAGAATATAGAACTGAAATTTATCTACAAGCAGAATGTGACGTCTCTACGGGGTGACCATCTCCTACCAGACGTGTCCCCAGGTTGCGGATAGGAGAACAGCCTCTAGATATAGAGGTCAGCTGCGAATACCAAATATGCAGTCGCGGACAAAACTGGCATTAGCCAGTGAGTACGGAGTGGGGCTGCAAGTGGGAACTCAACCCTTAGAAAATGCTCTAGGTATCCTGTGAGGTGGCTAACAGGCGAACTGAGCCGCCTTATAACCTCCCCCGGGTGAACAGAGCTCGTTAACCTGGAAAAGGCAGTTTGTCCAGAAGAAAGAAAACTTCGATTTCAAACGATGGCCAGACAGGGCTCATGAGTAAATCTGGTCCTCCAGGATGGGAGTTAGGCATAGGGTTAACTCCCCTATCTTGTAAAAAAACACAATGTTACAGAAGCTGACAATGGATCAAGTCGGCCTTATGCACTGCCCTGCACCACGAGGATAAGTAAGTAAGTAAGAATGTGACATCACAGGAAGACAAAGAGTGACGTTGGTCACCCAGCGGTTAAGCTGCTGGACTTGGGTCCATGATGTCCTGTGTTTGAACCCTGGCAATGCTAGCTAGGTCTGATGTTGTGTACCTAGCTCAGGAAGTACACAACACACATTTCCTCACTCAATCAATAACATAAGGGTACCAGCATCAGTTATGGAAGTTTCAAAAAGAGAACACATTACGCCAATACTTAAACACCTACACTGACTCCCAATAAAATCCCGCATTGACTACAAGATAGCTACAATCACGTACCAATGCCTGCACGAGGCTGACTTTCCAGTCTACTTAAAAAGAGTTAGTTCCTAAATACACACCGAACAGATCACTGCGCTCAGCGAGCAAGAAAATGATACAAACACCCAAAACTAAACTTAAGACTTTCGGAGATAGGGCCCTACAAACACAAGCAGCCAAAATTTGGAACATTTTACCATGGGACGTCCAGTCTGCAGAGTCTTTGAATATACTGAAATCTCGCTTGAAGACCCACTACTTCTCCAACATATTTAGATGAATTTTATTGAATTGCGTGCTTTTACTGAATTGATTGTGATACTATTTTTTTTTTTTTTTTTTTTTTAAATTTATTGATGCATCTGTTTTATGTAAAATGTTTTAGCGATAGCATGCCATGTCTGTGTAATCATTTTGCTTGTAATGCGCCTTTGAGCTCTTCTGAGGAAGGCGCAATATAAATATTCTTCTTATCTTATCTTATCAGCTTGGGAGTAAACCCTGCATGAGACGAGCGTGCTATCCAATGTATTAATAAAGTATTATCACGTGTTCTCCTCCCTTCCACTTTTCCATCCAGGATGGTTTTTATCTGTTCCTTGTTTTCCAACGCACGACTAACATAAACTTTCTTCAATCATTTTTTTTTTATTAGTTGCTGAAAAGATCTTTTTTTCTTTCTGAACTTTCTAGTCTTTCCAAATAATTAAAGAAAAAAATTAGTAAATGGGATTCAAAACCATGTAATTAAATTCAGCAACCAAAAAGTTAATCTAAAAAGCAAACATTCTAACAGAGTTTTTATTTTGGCGTTGACTTATGTGCAAAAGTCTCTTATCCTGTCAAAATTATCTTTTTCACAATACCGATATCTCTTTTATCATCTTTCTTCTCTCCCCCTATACAAATATGTATTTACATGAAACTTTTATCGTAACAGCAGCCTTACTAAAAGTTGCATGAAGAAGTCATCCAATGCTTTGATGGCCTCAATACTTCCAGCCGACGTTTTCTTTGTCAGATATTTAGCCTGTAAGAAATGAAGAATTCAGTATTAATTGTCTTCCATTAAGGGGGTGTCCTGAGGAAGGCAATAATACCACAAATGGGACAAAACTTGTTTATTGCACTACTGGATGAAGCGGTTCATTCCCTTGACATTGATATCATAACAAAGGCTCAGTATTGATTCTTTCATTTTATACGATTTTTTAAGAAATGATTCCAGGTTAACCTTTAACACATCGGTTGTTCCATAAATGCCGGAAATGTTGTCTAAAGTATGACAAGTTGGTACCTTAAAGTACTCTATCCGAAAAATCTACTTTTTATAAATTATTGTCAATATTAGCTAAGATCGGCCGAATATTACAGGAAACATTCTGTTATAAGAAAGATGCCATCCTGAGATAAGTATAAGGGATCTGGAGCAGTTGAAATAGTGTTGACATAAAGTATTTGATAGCCTTAGAAGATTGTATGATGTTTCAAAGTATATCATTCTTTTATAGGTTTATATGCGAAAAAACATTCAAATAACGGAAAAAATTGTTAAAAATGCAATATTCTAAAAATATTACTTGTTGACAGTGATACGCGATCTACTTTTTATTTATTGTCAGATTGCCCCCAAATTTGGTATTTAACATCTATAACGGAGAGAAAAAATGTCACCCAGCAGCAATTTTTGATATCTCTCCAAAATAAATTTGGTGATTAAATTTGCCAAAAATTGGAAAGGTTGCTTTATGCATTTCGCAAAATTCATGAAATCGAAAGTTTAATCTATCCCAAAAAGCTACTGGGTGCGGCTAGATATTGAACTGAATAATGTGTGTGCAAAGGTAGCCAAATTCATTCATAACTGAAAAAGCCTATTTGAAATGAAGTTATTTTCACAATGAAAATCCAAGATGGTGGCGTTCCCATGGCAACCATATGATAAAAAAATTAATAAATATCTTTTTCAGTTAATTTAGACATACCGAGTACGATAGTGGTGGTTAAAATTGTCTATATCAAATAATTTTATAATACATGATCAGGACCCACCCCACAAACAATGAAATTTTTGTTTAATGGCATACGCATATGCATTTAATATTTTTCACATTAAATGGAAGGGCATTGTTCTGGAAAGCATTTTACTAAAATATAAGAATGGTGCAAAATGCCATTATTTTATCTCTTTGGGGTGGAAAAGGAATAAAAGAGAATAAGAAGATATGGCTGGTTTTGTTTGTTTTTCTTTCTTTTCCCAGAGTTCCTTCTCTAGTTTGTACTGTGTGTGAAAAAAAAACTCAAAATGATATCAGTTCTAGGATCTAATTGGAATGAATGTCTTATCATGAATCTAATAAACACATTAAAGTCAATGGCTATACACAAATGACCAATAAATACATATTTAAAGCTGGCATTTTTTGTGTATTCTCCGGTCATCTCAATGGTTCAATACATTTATTGTCATTATTTACACCTGTCTAGTAGCCACATATGTTTCAACATAAAATGTCTCGCCTTAAAAGACAAATTTCACAAATATGCAGATCAAATGTCTTTCCCAAAGAACACAATGCCAGACCTAGCACTGTCAAGATTTGAACTCAGGATGGGATGATCTTGACAGCTTAGCCACTGAGATGACATACTGTCTTTATTTTTTTAAGCATCTTTAAAAATGGCAACACATGGCTCATGCGATAAATCATTGTAACTGTTTAAATGAAACCTACAATTGTAAGCAGACACCTTGCATTTCATTTTAAATCTTAGGCAGAGAACATTGAGATCGCTAGACGCTAGAAAAAATTAACGCTAGAAACAAGCGTTTGCAGGTTATTGGTTATGGGGCATATAGCACACAACATTCAACATGGTGTGTTCATCACACAAAGAATTGGTCTTGTTGGACAGCATGTTACCGTATCTCATTAATGTGTAGATTCCCTGACTAGGAGACCCTGACCTTGATTTTTAACTTCACCACCTGCACACCACACTATACAGTGGTTTCAAGCACGATATGGAATTAAATTTTGATACTTCAAAATTGACAAACCACACTGTAAATCCCAAAGCGCAATTGTACACGCATTCTCTATGTTTATCAACAAGACTTGTCTCTAGCTCTAGCTTTCTCTAGTGTCTAGCGTTTCCAATATTCTCCTCCTTAAACATTTTCAAAATTTTAAGTTTTGTATTAAAAGATGGGTAAATATATTACATGACACAACCAAAAATTAAGATAGAACTGAAATACCTTAGTCAATGAATCGCGATCTTGCGTAGCTTGACTGAGTGAGTTTCCTGAAACAATAACGTGACAAATGGAGGCGGCTGCATTCTGTTGGAAGAAATCTCCTAGCTGGCCGGTGATGAGGTCGGCCATCATTTGCATCTGAAATGGACGCTCTTCTCTACCCCCAACTCTAATCCGCTAACAAATAAAATAAATCTGAAAAGAAAAAGGAAACAAAAATCAAAGATTAATAATCAAATTTCAGCAATTTAAAATCACCAACCTTAAAAGAGTCATAACAGCGTGTGATTTTGATTTTTCAAATTAAATATGTGTGCAATTGATGAAGAAAATCTAACGACAACATCTCAGAAAAAAAATTTAAAAAATTTTTTTTAATTATATTGGAGGCAGTTCAAGAAAATATGTAAGATGGACTTATTTAACAAATTCATCAAAGTCATGGGCATAAGTGAAAAGCTTAAAACTATTGTCCTGCAGAGTAGAGTCAAGCAATTTCGCCACCCTGAGGTAGTCATGATAAACCACAACACACACACGAAAACGGAATAGTTATTTACAATCCTACCGTAAGTTTGGTTGGATTTAACTTTAAATTATTTAAACGGCGGTGTTCAGTGTCAAAGTCTTCAAGCAAGTAAATCTGCCATCCTGTCGGCTAAATTTGCCATCATTTTCAGGAAAATTCGCTGCATCAGTGGGTTCTCGTTCTTTGGATTTATATAATTCTCGGTTGTTTTTTCTGTTCTTGGTGGACTTGATGGGTTTAGGGGCTCTTTTTTTGTTTGTTTGATGTTGTTTTGGTTTGTTATCTTTATTGTACAAGCCCTTGCCTTTTCCATTCACATGATGGCTCAAGCTCTTCTGAGAGAGATGTTCCGCTATATCTAAACTGCTTTTCAGCAGCAACACAGCCTTTTTCTTCTCTAAAGGTTTGATGGCTTCTTGTAAGCCAACATAACTCTTTTAAGTTTTGGAATAACAATTCTCAAATGTGAAATCAGAAACAAATCAATCTTCATATTTTGTTTTGTTTAGATGACCCAACACTAACACAACCACCTGGTACTCAGAACTAAACCTCGGATAAAAGTGACACCCTAAAATGTAAAATACTGTACCGGTACCTGTCTAGATTTGATAATACAGTAATCATCTATATATTTAAGCTGAACAGCTCTAACTTTGACCACTTATAGCTCAAGAACTACTGCACCCACAACCTCCATATTTCACATAGCCTGCTTTAGATTCTTAGCGAGTAAACTCTTGCATCAAATGAGTATTAAAATTGATTGGAAAAAGATTGTTTTGTCTGCGATCCACAAAACTTTTGTTACTAGATCTTATTTCTCAATTTCCGGTCATTACAATATATAGCCCGCATAATTTCAGTATCGAGTTTGATTTGATCTAATAATTGGACTTGGTATTAGCTGTAACCGAAACAATGGTTTCTGAGTTAACAGCAGTCAAAGTGCTTGTTACAAATATATAAGAACTTAAATAATACAATAAACACTTTACTTGTCTTGTTCCATGGGAGTCATGGGTATTTGATGTGGAAGAGTCTGGAAACAATGGTCCTCCACATAGAACTTTCCTTTATTGTCCTCTGGCTCTATTCCAAGCACACATACCACACCTGTCATAAGACGACTCAGTTGACAAGGATGACACGTACAATAAACACGAACCACACACAATGAAAATCTGCTTTTAAAAATGTCATAAATATCATTTTCATCTTAAATACCCTAAACAGTGAAGACAAATTAGATGATTTTACAAAGTATTATATAGTTACATCAGGTGTTTTCTCATATTCAAACTCAATAAGAATAGTTCGATAAAGTTGGAAAAACCAGATGTTTCAAGGCATTTTTATGTGGGGGGGGTGGGGGGGGGGGGGCTAATAAAGATCAAAGAAATGGAAATCTTGACTAACATGTTGATATCTTTCTACAGGTCTAAATAGATCTAGATCTAAAATCTATCTAAAATTCTAAAACCAGACAAAGCTAGACAAATCTAGAACTAAAGTAGAACGAGATCTGGGTTAGTTACATTTACATCTAAATTCTAGATTTAGCTTTAAAATTTTGGTAGATTTTAGATATATATCATATAATATAGATCTTTTTAAATCTAGACCGCTAGATAGATATCGAGATGTAAATTTCATCTATACACGAGATGGAGTGTCCATCTATTAGGCCAAGAAAGCTACCCTAGAAAGTTTGATAACAAAATTATCTTGGTTTAATTAAGAAAAATCTAACACCCCCCCCCCCCCTTGTATCTTAAAATAGAGATCCGATTTTCCAACTTTATCGAACTATTCCTATTGCAAGAATTATATGCCAATATAGAAATATTTCCAATAGCTCATAAATAAGAAACTTGGGATAGATGATTGTCAGCTCTTCGCACCTTTGATTTGATCCACAACTAAGGTGGTATCAGAGTTTTTAGAGGAATTTTTAAATTTTGTCCAGACTGCCCTGTGTAAACAACCAAGGATATCTTATGAACACAGATTTGAAAATCATCCCCTTCATTACTTTCATCAGCAACCAAAAGAACAAATAAGCCTGGGCACGTTTGACTTGGCAAACCTGACGGCCCAGGCACCTTATTTCACACCAAAACTAGCTGTTTCCTTCCATATTTACATATGAAACATATATTTGACTATAAGAACCTCTCAAGTAAAGAATTTTCTTCTGTGACTAAAGACCCGTCAGTTGCAGAGTTATTTATAATGCGGCCCTAACAATAACAGTTTGCCGGTTGAAAAACATAACAATTTTTTGTCAGATTTCATACTATTTCCAATTACAAAAAAATATGAACCAAGGAGAAGACGTGAGTAGTTAAAATATAATATATATACAAGAGAGAAAAGAAAAACAAAACTTCTGATTATTGAAGCCAAAAATACCTGTGACGGAGGTTTCACATTGCAAATCGCCAATAAGAAATATTCGCTGCAGTTCATCCTCTATGATCAGCTTGTCATTTGGATCTGTATAGCGTGTCTGGACAGGCTGTGGCATCAGATTGTGCTGTAAAACCAAAACTTTCGTTCTTATCATCTTTTTATTTGACTAAATTAACAAAGCATTATTGTATCAAAACAAATTTAATTTCAACTACTCAAGATAAAATGAAAATGCTTTTAATATCAAAGCGAGCCCTCACAAACAAATAACAAAGAAACAACCAAAGAACATACTTATCTAAAAATAAAGCAAGGAACTCAACTTAACTCATGGCTTTAAAAAGAAAAAGTGAAAGATGCCAGGGCCTTTCAAATGATACTAAACACTAAATAACATTGTGAACCAGTGTGTTGAGACATTGTACATCAATATTGCGGGTGTCTCTATCTGATACATAGTTTACAGGTCTAAAATCCCACTCAGAAGAAAAGTTCTCCTCATCAAATGTTTCTACTATAATGTCCTGACAGGTATGTAAACTAGATCTTGAAGAATAAGTTACTAGATATTTAACACTACAAGGAAAACGGAAAAAAATAAGGGTTATTTTGCCTAGTCGAAAAACCGGAAATCTGGTTAAACCAGAAAATTTACATCCCTGAAAGATAAGATCTTAACATCTAAAACTCATACCTTTTATCAAACACAACATGGTCATTTGCAATTTTTGAGGGACAGTAACAATAATACCAATGAATTTTTAAATTTTGCTTCACGTCATTCAATCCATTGTTATAGAAAACTAACAAAGTCCATTTTTTAACTTTGACAACGAAGCAATGCCTTCTAAGATTATGATACATGCATGACCGAAAAAAAAACAATAGAAAAATTAAAAAAACAAAAGATTAGAAAAGAAAAAAATAGAAATACATAAATCTAGTGTATAGCCTACTTTAAATATCATTGAGGCTAACTTTCATTCACCCTAAACTTCTAGAATAAAAGGGTTTAAGATTACAATACAATATGTGCTTAAATTTAGTCTTGCATTTCAATTTTTTCTCTAACTTCATGACTAAGTTACAAAGTTTTAAAGTTAAAAGAATCATAAAATTTAACTAAATGGAATGTATAGAAACATGTGACATCAGACTACCTCTTCACTGATCTCCTTCAAGATATTGGGTTTGAGTTCCATGTGTTTAAACAAAGTACCAATGACGATACACTTCTCATCGCTTTGAAGTTCATGAAGCTTCCTCACAGGGTGAGACTTGCCTTAAAGAAACAAACAAAACACGCATAAAAATAAAACATTATTTATAGATGGATCTAGGATATAAAAACGTTTTTAAACTCTTTCCACCTGGAATCAAAAACCCGGTTTCCCCAAACTTTTGCCGGAATTAACTTTTTAGGGCGGTGTGAAATTTCTACTGAGTATCTAAACCTGACCATAAAAATATTCAAGATCCTTATGCTGTGGAAGGAGTTCTAGAATCAATAGTCAGGACCCAACTATGCCATATATATATATATATATATATATATATATATATATATATATATATATATTTATATACATATATATATATATATATATATTATAGATATATATATATATATATATATATATATATATTATAGATATAGATATATATAGGCCTATATATATATATATATATATATAATGAACATCTGTACATCTATCACCATCCCTGACATACTATACAGAGATACAGAACAAACTCCCACCCATTACCCCCCCCTCTTAAGCCAACCATAGGTGATAGATGTTAAAATAATGGCTGGCTCCCAACTATGGAACTTCTCACTAATGATGAGTAACCTATTGTAACTTTGTAGTTGCGGAGGAAAAATGGAGTAGAATTCTAAAAACATACCCCATTTTTCATGTGCGGCCTGTACCAATCTCTTCCGCATTGTCATTAACCTTTCTGCATAGATGTGGGCATACTGTCGACCAAAGTTTCGATCTCTCACAACAAATCGGTCTGAATTCTCATTCACAGTGCACTGGGTCCTTTCCACTGTTCTTGTGTTCCCTTCTTGGAAAGCTGATGAAGCAGGTTTCAGCAGACAACCAACATCATCGGGATTTGGATGTGGTGGGAACATCATCTTTTCCCAGATGAAAAATTTGCGTAAATTTCCAAATTATGTTGTTTCTACACGTTTTCGTGATTTCTTCAATTCAAACCTATCGCTTTAAGATTAGGCCAAATTTTCTTTCACAAAAACGAATCTTGCATTCGGTTCCCAAGGCTTGGCGCCATAACCGGTTATTACTTTTTTACACTCTAAAATTACCCTACTTTCTTTCTGCAAAGTTAGGTGAATAGCAGTAAAGCAGTATAAAATAAAGAAGTGATTATTTAGCATTTAGTTCTTCAAGGTAAATGAAATGGCATTACATCGGCGGGACAAAAAACATCAGACGTTTCCATTACTGATTTGTTTGCTTTTTGTGGTATTGTTTTGTGCGTGTGTGTGTGTGGGGGAGGGAGGGTTGTGCTTGCTTGTGCGGCCACTCGTTTTCTTGCTCATAAAATGGGACCTCATAGGCTTTGCCTCCCATACTTCGGTTAAATCAGAGTGCTTCTTAACCTTGGTGGAGGTACTGAGCCCCACAAGTTGCATACGTGCATTCGCTTAGCCCTTCGTAGTTCGAAAAACAACCCCCACAACCCCCACACACACACACACACACGCACGCACGCATTACATACGTAATACGAGCGTGTTTGCGTTGACCTCCGTCGAAACTCTGATACTGACTCACCGAAACCCTGGGGTTAGATCGAACCCACGTTTAAGAATGTTTTTCATAAGTGGTTAGGGATTATAACACATGTACATGTAATTATAACAACAACAATACAAATAACAGTAACAGTAACTGTTTGTTTTTATTTTAAAAATCCTCAGTTTTACGTAAAATTAAATGCGAGAAATAGGGACCCCTGGAAACCATTAAATTCTTCAACACTGAGGTGATGAGCACGCGGGTGGGTTGACCGTTGCTCGCCACCAGACACTCAAAGGCACACTGGAGATGAGGGAGCAATAATACTGTTCACATGAATGGAGTCTGTGAAACTAATTGCCTAGTGACAAGCCTGTGATCCAATGGGACATTTGAATTGATTTGATTTGATTTAGTATCTACCCACATCCACAACAAAAGTGATCTCGGGGGTTTTGGTAGTAATGGTAGGATTTTTAATTGTGCTCGGACTGCCCTGTAAACAACCAAGGGATCTTTAACATGAACGGAGTGTTGTGATCTGCACACGGGACCTCCTTTTTTATCGTCAATCTCCGATGTGACTAGGTATCAATCCACCTACATGGACCAGGGGGTAAATTTTACTCGAAAAATTTTGAGAAAATGTTTCAACTGTTGGCAGGACTCGAACCCACTACCTTTTGGTTGAGAGGCCGACATCTTGCCTCTGGACTATCGAGTTCATGGATCTACGTGATGGGTCATCACATGACTGGCCACCTTTTGGCACATATAGTGTCACCACGACCACTAAATCATTCTTGTATCGTTACTATGTGAATGAGGAAGGGCGGTTTTGC
>JAXRKP010000745.1:17500-102500 GCA_037039925.1 Doris montereyensis | reverse complement strand
GTGGAAATCTGTCTAAAACGGAACACTCCCTTGATAATAATTTCTAGCTGTCAAAAGTGGAAACCTGTCTGACACGGAAATGGAAAGTAAACTCTGCTCACGAACTCAAAATAAACAAATAAATCGATAATAAGTCTACCCATAACCTCCATAAACGATGATCTCAGAGAACGAGGGGGAAATATGGCCTGATCACAGAGAATCAGGAGATAAAGAAAGGAAACGCAAAACTAAGATGGAAAGGAAACCCCACCCCCCCCCTATTTTAAAAATCTTTTTCTTTACGATGATACTATGTGGGATGTTTAGTTCGAGTTCGCACGCTCGCATGTGTAGTTATGCCGCAATTGCTTTCTGTCGCCAGCACATTATCATTGTAGTTCTCAATGTTTTATTTCGCTTGTGTGGTCACTTGCTTGATTTTTTCTTTTTTCCTTTGTAACATTTGTTGTATGAAATTGCTGACAGTGACAGCGATATTTCTTGATTATTATTTTTTGACAGCCACGTTTCCTCAGTGGAAAGGAAAATAGCAGAGGGTTTGTTTTTTGTTGTTGATTGATTGTGTGTGTGTGTGTGTGTGTGTGTTGTTGGTGTTAGTGTGTGTGTAGGAGTATATGTGTTGAGGGTATTGTTTCCTTTTTAGTTGTATTTCATCACATGTTTATGTTTTTGTCTATGTTCAACCTATAGATTGATAATCAACAACCCACTAAGCTAGATCAAGGACAAGTGGTTTAAATTATTTGAACCAAGGCCTCCTCTTGTTTGAACTCACTGCGGGATAGAAACAGGAAGTCAATCTAATTTTGGATTTTTGGTGACTAAGGCCCAGCAGACGACTAGATTCTAGCCTTCTAACCTAGCCTATATTTTCTTTTAGGTGTAGGGCCTAGATTTCTGTGTAGGTAGAAACTAAACTTAGATCTATTTGAAATAATGTTGACCCTATGTAAATTAAGGTTAGATTCTAGATATAATTTATAATCTAGATATAATTTTTCTTAGACATTTCTCGTTGATATCAATATCTAGATTTAGATCTAGATCTAGATCTACCACTACTACCAGGCCTGTGAGCAACAATCGTTTTATTCCCTTGAAATGCTTTACCTTGAGAAGCGAATGCAAAGTTTAGAATGTATCGTCCGTTACTTGGATAAACACAAAGTATTAGAGGCAGTCAAACATAAATCAGAGGAATATGGCCGCGCCAGTGTTGAGCATGAGGTAAAACCTAATTTAATTCAAATTAATCCGATTTTACCTCATTTAACAATCATTCAGCCAACATAAGAAGCATGATATCAAGCATGATACACAGCAAATATGAAAATGTATTCGAGCTATTAAGCTAGCTAGCTTTAGATCTAGATTTCTCTATATGAAATGGACCTTTCTGGCTTTCCTTGATAGATGATTGATTGAAGATAGGACGACATGACGGGTTTTGCTCAAGGATGCTGAAAAGCCTTTCAAAATGTATGCAGAGCTTCCTTTTTCGCCTTATGCTACTGGGCTTTCTAGATCTAGATCTAGGCTTTTATGTTAATGTTGAATTATAGTAGATATCAGAAGCGGAGTTAAATCGTTCTGTCATTGAAGGCAGAAAAGCAGGCACCAGTTGACCATAAAAGCCTGTGTTTTGTCAACCACACCCCCTCTCCCCCTCCCACCTCCCCCTTTCCCCAAAGCAAGAAGTAGAGGCTCTAACTTTTTTTGTACTTTTTTTGTTCTTAGATATTGGTGTATGTATACTCTATCTATATTGACCTGGCTGATTTGTTTGATATGAATGGTAAGTACCAGTAATGCTAAAGAAAATAGAATCCTGATTGCTCACTTGACTTCTAGATTATGAAATGTCATGTGATGATGTGTGTCAACTATGTTTTTTATCTTGATCTTGATTTTTAATTAAGTGTTTACAAAAGATGTTTAAACCATACATAGACCCCCCCCCCCCCCCCCCTAACCCCCTACCCCATCCCAATGAAGTATAAAAAATCAATCAAGCTGAACAAAACAAAACAAAAGCAAACTAATTCATTATGATTTTTACTTTACATGTAGATCTAGAGATCTAGATATCTATATCTAGATATATTGTCTAATTGTTAAACTTTTGTTGTTCATTTTCTTAGTTGACCTCGGAAATGACATATTCTTCACACCAAAGGAAGCAACAACGTTATTTCAAGAGGTACATGTATCTTTATTTACCTGCTGAATAACATAAATACTTTTATTTTGTTATGTAGTCTGATAAAGCTTATAAGATTATGAAAAGTTCTCTTACAGTTCTTACAGTATTTTTCTGTGGCATTTTTTCTCTATAATAATACATCGAGTACTGTACATAAAATGAATATGTGTAACTGGCATAAAAATTGACTTTATCAATTTATTTTTGATTTACAATGACAATTTGAAAAGAAGCAAAATATACTGTTTTCTATTTGTATAGAAGAATTGATATGCACAAAAATACCTTGTGACATGAAAGTGGTCCTAATATTGTATTGCGTCAATTTCCTTTTCTAGGTTCTTTTTCAATATGTAAGTGATCTTCAAACTCTCCCATCTCACGTAACATCTTCCCAGATTTGTGTAAAGATACGCATAGCATGTTTGCCGACAACTATTGATCAGTGAGTGAATTTTTGTATGCGGTAATCAATTATATTGCAATTACAACCACAGAATTAAAAAAACAGTCATAGAACTAGAAAAACAAGGAAATAAATTAGTAAAGAATGCAAAGAGCAAAATTGAATGAGCATGACAACTGATCAAATTAAATAAGGCATTAGCTTGATTGTTAATCACCCCTGTATTTAATACATGACAGTATGACTTTTAGTTCCATAGGCCTATGTGATGCAACAATAATCACAGTTAATGTTTAACTACATCTTATATATCACAACAGATCCTTCGAGATAATAAAATTTTGACTTTCAAATGTATGAATAGAATATGTTAAAGGCGCATCATTTATAAAACAAATTGAAAAAATTGTAACAATTTCTTTTTCAAATAAAAAATCTACTTTTCCATGAAAATTTCAGATTTCACATTCATAAAGTATCAGACTTGACAAAGTTTTCTGAGTATCCAGGATTTATCAAATTAATTGGTCTCACTACAGGAATCTCAGGTCATATGAAATACACGTAAGTCAGAGTAGTAAATATACCACACTATATATCACAATAATATTTCATACACTAGAATAATTAATTTACATGAACAACATTTGTGCATTATTGACAATAATATAATACACACTGTCTGTCTGCTGTCTCTCTCTCTCTGTCTGTCTGTCTGTCTGTCTGTCTGTCTGTCTCTCTCTATCTATCTCTCTCTCTCTCTCTCTCTCTCTCTCTCTCTCTCTCTCTCTCTCTCTCTCTCTCTCTCTCTCTCTCTCTCTCTCTCTCTCTCTCTCTCTCTCTCTCTCTCTCTCTATCTATCTATCTATCTATCTATCTATCTATCTCTATCTCTATCTCTCTTATCTCTATTTGTCCGTCAATCTGTTTATCTATTAATCTTTTATTTGTGTGTGTGTGTGTGGGCATTCTCCTGGTGATTTCCTTAAGTAAAATTTATAACCTCTTCATCACTTAAAGATCATTAAATGAACATTTCATAACTTATAAATCTAATGATAGATAGATCTACTGTGTGGTATATTATTTCTTTATTTTTGAAAAAAATATATGTGAAGAAAATTGTGCTACATAGCTGTTCACTGAGATGAACTATTTGCCATTAGTAACTGTTGAAATAAAAATTGCATCATCATTAAGAATGTAATTTTTTCTTTACCGCAGTTATTAAACATTCTTTGTATTTTAAATTAATAATATCAAAGTGACGAGGCTTTTACAATGTTAGATTGAGTATTACCTTAGGTTGAACTGCTTACTTAGTATTAGGCTGCATATCATACAAAACAAAATACATTACCCGGTATTGATTTAACAAACTCTTGTTTCCAGATGCACAGTGCTTTGTTTTCCAAAGGCTGCTAGCCATGTATGTTTTTCTCCGCGATTGGTAAATTAGATTACAGTAGTAACAGTAATAATTATAACATCATAACATTTGATCTTTGAACAGGCAAAGCACCAAATATATTTGCCCAGATGAGCAATGTGATGCTCATTACAGCAATCAATACATTCGTATGCACGTTCCTGGAGCCTCTGAAACTCAAACCATTAGGTATAGTACCGGTACTTGATGGAAAGAAACGTGTATCAAATAACTTTTATAAAAAGCAAAAATGCTTAGACAAGAGCCATTACAATTGTTATATTCCTTTGTCATCATAAGGGCTTTAATTTTTTAATTTTTAAGATTTGTTTTCATTTCTATTTTCAAGATGTAAAGTAACATGTCAATGTTCTTTTTTGCAATTTAGAACTTTTGCTGCTCAAGAATGCTTTTCAGTAATCATTTTTGTTTTTGTTGCTAAATATCATACAGATTAATATTTAAGTTTTGACCAAACCTTTTAAAAAAATTAAATTTATCACTCTGTTTTCGTAAAAGATTTCAATGTTTATTATTATCTACAGATCAGACTTCAAATGTCATCTTTGTGGAGAAATCTTAGAGGAAATAAAGTCCTTAAGGACTCTGTCAGGTTTGATAAACATTCATGGCGCCGATGAATCAAATGGGAAAAAGGAATCTAGGATTTTTACTTTAGATTTGACTCTTTGCACGGAAAGACAGCGGCCATTTTCACAAGATTCATTTGGATTTAGCAATTTTTACACAACCTTTTTCTTTATATTTATAATTTTTATGGTTTATATCCCGGGCAGTGGACAGATAAGCACCTGTACGGCGAGTAGATGATCCCGCTCCCCACGAGTCTCCTGCTGCCTTGCAGGTCGGTCTTGGCGGACCAAAGGCTAAGGGAGTTAACCCTGACAGAAAACAAACTGTTGCCTTGCAGGTCGGTCTTGGTTGACCAAATACTAAGGGAATTAACCCTGAAAGAAAATAACAAGGCCTGGTACGGGGCCTCAAGGTGGCAGCCCCACCATCTACCTAGGGTACAGTGGGCTAACCCCTGCTTATCCAAAACCTAACTGATGTAGAGAAATAAATATAAAATACCCGGCTTGACCTTTCAATGACGAAAATAAAATGAACACGGACTGTGATTTTTGAAACATGGAATGTTAGGGCAATAAATGGAAAAGAGACTTAGTTGAAAAAAATAGAAAAATTCAAAGTAGAAATTTTGACTATTAAAGAAACAAAGAAAAAGGACTAGAAAATGTAGGACCAAATAATATTTTAATCTTCTCAGGAGTAGATGTCAAAGATAGAGCTAGAGCAGGAGTAGGTCTCCTAGTACATAAAAGGCATGAAAAGCTACTAGAAAGCTGAAATTTTTATTAGCCCACGGCTATTAGAGGTAAATATTAAAGCAAAAGGACGAGAAATTAAATTATTAATAGCTTATGGACCAAACGAAGACGCCACTAAAGTAGAAAAAGATACCTTCGAAAAACGATTTACATTAGCTGCAGAGAATCTTAAACACAAACAGGAACTAATGGTTTTAGGAGATTTAAACGCTAGAATAGGCATCAATATAGAAACATCAGGAGGAGTAATAGGTAAAGAAGGAGAGACAAAAACTTCTCCAAATGGAGAGAGACTAATAGATTTTTGCCTAAAGAATAGCATGAAAAAGAGCCAACACCTTTTTCCTCATAAAGATATCCACAAATATACAAGAGTAAATGAAGACAGGTGTGAAAAGTCAATCATAGACTACATAATAGTTAGCAGCTCCCTTTTTACAGTACATTGGATGCAAGAGTAAATAGAGGAGCAGAAATATTTAGTGATCATCACCTAGTGATAGCCAAAATGAGATTACTGACTGAAGAAAACAAACAGAAAAGGAAAGAGAAGAAAGTCACTAAACTAAAATAGAGGAACTAAATAAACAAATAGTAAAAGAGATGTACCAATCTAGGATAAAAATATCTATTAGTAAAAGGCAGATGGATCTGAAGGAAAGCACAATAGAAGAAAAATGGCAAATGTATAAAGAAACACTCCTCAGTTGTACTGAAGAGGTCTGTGGTAGGAAACAAATTAAAGGAGATCGGAAAAGAACAGCATGGTAGAATGAGAATGTCAAAACTAAGATCAAAGAAAAGAAGCATGCCCAATACGACAAATTAAGAATGCCAAAGGAGAAATAATAAAAGAAGATGGCCAAATCATGGAAACATGGAGAAAGCATTTTCACCAATTACGTAATCCTTCCAGAACGTATGAAACAAGGAGTGAAGATCAATTAGTAAGAGTAACAAGTAATTCAGAGGAGACAGCTGAAGATGTAGATATATCAATGGAAGAAATCCAAACAGCTATAAGAAAAATGAAATTACGAAAAGCCCCAGGAGCAGATCAAGTTTATCCAGAAATGATTAAAAACCAAGGGAGAGAGGCAGACAAACTACTATATGTAATATGCCAATAAGCATGGAAGTCTAAACAGGTGCCAGACGACTGGAAAAAGGGAACTGTAGTACCAATACATAAGAAAGGATCAACTATGGAATGCTCAAACTATAGAGGGATATCAGTATTTAGCGTTCCAGGAAAAGTATATGCCAGGATACTGGAAATGAGACTAGGGAAAAGAGTAGAGGATCATATTGAAGAGCATCAAAGTTGATTTAGACCTGGAAGAAGTGTACAAGGCCACATATTTACAATTAGACAAATAATAGAAAAATTGCTTGAGAGAAACATTGACTTGCACCTGTGTTTTAGTGACTTAGAAAAGGCATTTGACACTGTGAGGAGGGACGAACTATGACATTCCTTAAAAGAACACAATGTAGAGCAAAATTTAATAGAAGCCATTAAAAGTTTTTACAATAAACCAATATGTGCAGTGAGAGTAGCTGGAAACTTATCTGCAGAATTTGATGTAGATATAGGAGTAAGACAGGGTTGTATCCTAAGTCTTCTTTTGTTTATCACATTTATGGATTCAGTTGCAAGGGCATCTTCAAAAATGAAGAAAATGAATGTAGGTATGTGGAAGCTCAAACCAGTAAATGTATCAATGCTTTCATTTGCGGATGATTTAGTTCTGTTTGGAAAATCAGAAGTGACCTTCAGTCGAATAGCACCATTATGAACAATGAACTAAATAAAAGAGGAATGAGAGTAATTGCAAAGAAAACCAAAACAATGCTAGTAACTAGGAAAGATAAAACACAAAATCTTAAATTGGGCAGGAGAACTTAACAAGTTCAAAGCTACAATTACTTAGGAGTAATGATTAACTCAGAGGGAAAACTAAGAGAAGAAATCAGACAGAGAATCCAAAAGACAAGTGCAATATATAACCATCTAGGAAAAGCATTTGTAGGTAAGCAAGAATTGTCAACAAAAACCAAAATGGCAGTATACAATACAGTTTATTGTCCTACTCTCCTCTATGGCAGTGAAACCTGGACCTTAGACAGTAGAGAATAAAGTAGAGTAGGCCTACAGGCAGCTGAAATGAAATATCTAAGAAGAGTAGTAGGGAGAACTAAAAGAGACAAAATCAGAAACACAACAAGAAGAGATCAAACCAAAGCAGATGGCATAAAAACTAAGATAGAAACAAATCAATTGAGATGGTTTGGGCATGTAAACAGAATGAATGACAATAGAATAGCTAAATCAGTATACAATGCTAAAGCCCAAGGTAAAAGACCAAAAGGCAGACCTCGGAGAAAGTGGGAAGAAAATATAATAGAGGCATTGAAGCATAGAAATTTAACTATTTTGGAAGGAAATAGGAAATGCCAGGATAGGGCATCCTGGAGAAAGATCATCTCGGCATCTGAACCCATACACCGAAAGGTAGAATGGGAACCGATAAAGAAAGAAAGATGTTTTATATCATGCTATGACAGTAGGCCTAATGTATTAACATTAGATTGGAAGCAGATTATGTCTTTATTGCAGATCAAATGATTGCAGAGGTTGTGCCAGTTCGTTTGAAGCGATATGGAAGGAGAGAGGCTTTCAAGTCAAAAATGTTACAAGCCATTCCCATTTTTCTCAAAGGTTTGTATTCCTTTCTTGAGTGGTCACAAATTCAGAAGAATTATATTCATTTGTAGGAGATCTTCCTGGGAACATAGATATCTGTGTATATATTAGTACCTTATACTTAAAATGTGCTATTAAATATGTTTAAAGAAAAATATTTGGAAATCTAAACCTAACTTGCTTTTTCTTCTTTAATCAACTTATGTATACTCATCTCATTATTATACTTGTATTAAGTCACACTTATATTTCAGATGAGCTTCTTAATTTAGTGGAGATTGGCAAGACATATGAATTCATAGGGATTTGCCGTACAGACTTTTCTCGAGATGAAATTATCATTACATTGGAGGTATGTAAATAGTGATAATAAAAAATAAGATTAAACTTAGTTCATAAATAGATTAACCTGATATTTCGTAGTACAACTATTGAAATAATTTTATTGTTTTACTATTTGCCTAAAGATCCAAGCTTCCCATGCAATCAAAGATGGCATTGTATCAAAAAGTAGTACAGAGTCATTGTGACAGTCTTTTTATGAAATTGGATTGGTCTAAATTTTGCTGACAAGCCATGTTCACTTTTAGAACAAATTTACACAAAATGATTATGATTTGATAAAAATCCACGAGAAGGGGGGATATAGGTGGATTTTTGATAATTCAAATCCGTAATTCAACTTCTGCTTCATGTTTGTAATGTCTCATATATTTATCTCTTTAACAGGCTAATAATGTGATTGAGGTAAGCCATGAGACTTGAAATCTAGACATGTGATGATAACAAGTGCTGCCAATTTGTTCTATTGATGGATTGTATTTATCACAGACCTATGGGCTGGTTATGAATATTGGATATACCTGAAAGGATAATTTTTTATTTTGTTTTAAATCCCTGATACTGTTAGGATTACTTCTTAAAAAGTAGGAAAACTAGTCCTTTGGGGCTTAAGAAGCATTCACTGGCATTTAGAGTATATAGACACATTTAATTTGTAATTGAATTTAATTGAATATCTAAGGGATTATAAACAGGAAATCCCTGTATTAATAATGTTTATGAAATACACTGTCCATAAGATATGTTATAGCTATGTTCCTTTGTTACTTCAATTACATACCCTTATACATAGGGCTTTGCACCTTTGGATTCACTTAATAAGGCAGACAATTTTCATACTACATGCTTTTGCATTTGTATTCCAATGGATGACTTTTTTGTTTTCTCCCTGAATATGATCATGTGTACTCAAATTTAAATAATGGAGAAGAATAAAACCAACATGTACACGCACACGCACATACCCACATTATAACAAGGATACAAGTCGCTTCTGTTTTGAACTTTTTCTCATAAAAATATTTGTTTCAGATTCCACATTATCAATTTAGCCTGCCTTTTGATGACTGTTTATTACCTTGTGCAATTGGAACTATTTACAAGTGTAAGTTTTGCCACAAAATGTCAGTAATTATGCATTATTCAGATCTAAAAATCATTATTAGGAAATCATAACATTGAGGATCAATATTTTGTGATGTCCTTATTGAATTTTATAGCTATCATTATTATCACCATTGAAATGAAATGCTGCATCAACTGATTTTCCAGATATCCTATATAAAAAAATCCAAACCAAACAGAAAAATAACAAAACTTAACAGCTTTGAAACTCATGTAGATTATCTATCCACATTTAAAAACCTGAATTTACACATTAATGACAATGCTTTCCGTTTTGCATTTTCAGACAGCAGGATCTCACCCTTCCGTTTTCCACTTTGTATGGCCTATCATTTTGGAGGTTTGCTTCTTTCAATCCTTTTTGGAAATCATAGATTTAGTTGCATATAAATCATGTTTCAATTTTTCACAACAGAGAGAGAAAATCAACTCATCGCTCAAGATGCAAACCCGCTATAAAAGAAATAAATGATAAATAGCTAACTTTATATACAAATATATAGATTATGAAATATTGTATACTGATGTAAAAGTATCATTGAATTTAGCTGTTCACTAAGATATTCTTTGGAATCAGACATTTACTGGGTTGAGAACCAAAAGGTCCATTCCACTCGGAGATAATTGTATCAAATTGAGTCAATACATTAAACGGCTATACAATTTTAATCTTATTTCAGCACTTAAATTTCCCTTTCATGCTCTTTAATTTGATAGTTGTATTCCCTAATGAGGCGTTTAGCTCCTACTGCCAATCTCTCCCATGATGCATTGTACGATTTCCCAGATCAGTGGTAACTCTTTTGCATGGCTGTTTGTTACTAGTGCTTCATTGTATAGTGACAGCAGAAGACGTACGCGCTGACTTTAATACTTAAATGTTATCTATCTAAACATGTGAATCAACATATATGATTAGATTTATTTAGATATTCATCATAAAATTGTGGAAAAATAGTTGCCATGGCACCTTTGACATCCTATACGTGTCATTTCACAACTTATTCGTGCTAGTACCAGCCGGTAGAGTAGAACGCAAAATCTACTTATTCTCAAGTGCTTGCATTTTCACCCTTTCGAACTTTAGAAATCTAGACTGTTTAAGTCTGAAACTATCTTGTGTTGCCAAAGGATTTAATTATTTAATTGAGATTTTTATATCACTATCTTTCTTGTAATTGTAAATAAATATGTTGTACCTCACTGTGTCTAGATCTTTTTATTTTAGGTTCTAGTTCTCGATGAAGATGTTCTTTTGTCCAACGAACGAGTTGAAAAAATAGGACAGGAAAAAAAGAATAAATTTGAACATGTAGTAAGGTTGAGACATTTAATAACTTATTAAAGAATTTGAGAATTGAAAACATACTTCACAAATACACAAAAGTACATTTATGATTATGGATCAAATTGTAAAAGTACATGGGCATTTAGCTCATTTCGGGGTATTCCCGATTAGACCTCACGACATTGGCCATGGTAACGCTTTTGCGTCCCCAGTTAAATCGCCGCATTTCCTCAGTGCAAAATTCTAGATCTATAATACTTTCACATAGACTGTGCATCAATGTAACTCAGTGCAAACAAAGAAAATAGATAATATATTAATCTTGTTAAGCGCCAGTCAATAAGTTATAAAAATATGAACACCTAGAATGTTACATACTACTGCTGTATTATTTCTAGTTTTTGTTATTATCAGTACTGATGATCATCCTGTTCCTTCTCCGTTTTCTCTTATTATTATAATAATCATCACCACACATGTTAGCATTATTATTTACAGTATTAGAATGATTGTTAACAAGAGTGGTACCAGTAGTCATACTGCTTTTGTAATAATATTATTATTTATGAATAATGACGTGGGGTACTCACTGCCCTCGTATTTTACTATAATTAAATAAGGGCTTCAGGCTTCACACAAAAGAGTTACCACAGATCTGTTTCTGAAACAAGGGCAGATAATTTTGCGCGCTAAACGTCTCATTGTGCTAGGAGAAAGAAATTAGATATATCCAGTTCTTTTTTCAAAATGTTTAGACCGGGGCATGAAAAAATTAGTATGATATAATAAGATGAATTGACAGAATAGATTATTTAAAAATGAGAAGAAAAGATATTGACACATGTTTTACATTCTATTTCTTCAGAGCAAATTGTGTCTGGCACCATTATGATCAAGCTGCGGTTACTACTTCTCATTAGCCTTGTATTGCCACCTGCAGTAAGTTAATAATTATCCCCTTTAAGAAATCACATGCCCATACACTGGAAGGTAGAATGGGAACTGCTAAATAAAAAAGAAAGATATCACATGCATCTACTTGTCTTTATGCTTCTACATGATCTGTTGTGATCTTTTCGTGGTGACAGTTTTCTTTTATCTCCATCATCTTAAAAAAAAACCTCAAAAAAAGCAAAACAACCCATCTGGGATCGAAGCACTAATCTGAATTAAATGGTAATCATTAAGATGTTTGTGAACATGAAGATATAATGTTGTTTAAAAATAAGAGCTCCTTTTATATCTTTTTATTCACAGCAAAACATTTTCCATTTGATAGTCATAGGAAAGGAAGTAGAAATAGCCAACTCCTTGATGACTTTTGCTCTTCAATTTTCCAGCTATTTCCCTGTTTCTGTTACAACCCCACTCTGTGGAAAAATTTCCAATAACCGCTATCCTTGGGTACCCTACTTCGTTGAAGGTGATGACAGAAGATTTCTGATAATCAAACTTGCACCCACAAAATACAATTAATACTGCACTCAGTGTTGCTGTTATTTTGCTAAGTAAACAAGGCAGAGATAAATTTTCTAATTTCAGCCTCATTACTGTCTTCATTTTTTGTTTGTTTTAATTTTCGTTTTAGTTTTAGTTTTAGATATTTTGGATTATATTCTGTTTTGTCTCATTTAATGTTTTTCAAAAGGGGTATTAATTGAAAGTTTAGAACCAGAGGGAGTGATTAAGCATTATATTTATTGTAAACCAGTCATATGATCTCATGTATGTATTCATAACCTCAAAAGTATAGATTATGTTCTCTGTCATGGGAGGACATAATTTTCTTTACAAATGCATCTATCTTCAGGAGGCTCGTTGTTTTTCTCAACTGGAGGAATATGTCCTGTTGGTGATGTTGGACTCTTGAAGAAGTCAACAAAAGAAAATTTGAAAGCAGGTATGTGTGCTTTCTAATCAAACTCTAGACTATCCCAGTGTATACAGCAAATTGTAAAATACATTCCTTTTTGACAGTATTGACTTCAAAGTTAAGATTTTCGCATTATCTTCACACTATTGTAAATGAACTTCTCCAATTAAAAATATGTTTGTCTTTGTAAAGAAAGAAGGTATATACCTTTGATTTTCTGGGGTCATGATCTAATATGTAGCGTACACTTTGCTACTTTCCTATCCTCAGCTATGGCAAGTGGAAATATACTCCTGGAATTACCCCACAAATGTTCTGAAGTTCACACCCAGCCTTTGAGCTTTCCACTGCTGTGCCATGTATGGGCTTACTACAACCCTTGTATGGCACCTGCCGCAAAATGTCATCCTCAGTCGGGCAATGCTTTCTGTGGGATGTTGTCTGGAGACTTGACCAAAAATTTCCTTGAGTATGCTTGTGTTTGTGTTAGATTGAAATACCTTTGTCAGTTAATAAAGAGCCTTGTTAAGGTTAAATGAAGTCATAGTGTTTTGGTATGGGTTGGGTTTTTTTTTATTTGGGGAGATGGTTTGCCTTTTTGTCTTCTATTTTGGTTTTCCTTTGATTTCCACTGTTGTTGAGAAATAAGAGTGCTATATAATATTTTTTTAGCACTTTAAAGTTAAAGGACAGTCTGAATGTAATTCAAAAGTCTTACTGAAAGATAAACCACAAAATTGACGTTGTATTCAGCATTATAGGATAATTTTTAGAAGCTTCCTTCAGCCTCTCTTCTTACACTACTCCTTGTCTTTGGTCTTTCATGCATTTCAGTTAAAATTAAACAGACAAAAAACAAAACAAAAAGAAGAAAGATAGAAAATGCAAGAATGAAAACATACAAATGACAAATTAAAGAGAATTATTCATTCTAAATAGTCAATTATATACAAATAAGCAAAAGCAAAAGGTTAGGAAAACAATGAAGAAACCCACCTGTAAAAAAGATTTAAAACAGAAAAGAAGTTTGTGATACCTAAAACTCAATATATTATATTCATTACAAATTTCCCTTCAACAAAAGCAGGCATTTACATATATTGTAGTGTAAATCATGTAAAAATGCTATCTTACAATTCATTGACCTAATTGAGTCTCTTTTGGGGAAGTTTCGCTGTTTTTCTGCTTCAGGAAAAAACTTATATACTTGGGATACATCTTCATTTTTCAAATGAACGCATTTTTAATTTTTCGTTTTTTTTTTCTAAATCATTATTTTAAAAATGTTTTTGTTCTTTCTTTCTTTCTTACAGTGCGTTCAGTATTGTTTGCTTCATTGATGAAACTGATACTGGTTTGGAAGAAGATATTGAACCCATTTATTTTCAAGAGGATTTACACGAGTGAAACCTCACCATATAACCTTTGAGGATTTTGAACAGGTACACATGAGAGGTTTATGTGCAATATTTTTTTTTTTTCTTTCTTTCTTTCTCCATATACAGGCATTTTTTTTTACCTTTCTTGCTCAGGAAGGATGGATGGACTACAAGAGATATTCACAGCGTCGAATTCCTGTAGTTGTGGCCGGCAAAACTCAATAATTACCCACGTGTGCTCACCTGTCAGGGGTCAATCACGGTCAGCTGGATTCCCGGGTAGCTGATCGCCCCTTTGAGATTTTAATAAAAAATTACACTATTTTATCTCATTATAACAGTGCTTCTCTCATACCAATGGTCTCAGTCTTTGTTTCTACCATAGTATCAACATCTTGTCTGTTCTCTGTGAAAGTATCATTTCTCTTGGATTTGTAACTTTTCTGGAAAAAAAAGCATTTTTAATATGTATGTATATTTCTCATTTTTTTTGCTTTGGTCATTACATTTTATCTAATTGCTAAAAAACTATGCGAACATAGTTAACGAAAATGAGTTTATTTCAAAGATTGTAGAAAAAAATAATTTGCGGTCACAAACCATTATAAATACAAATTTATAACTTCTTCCTCCACCCACTCCCTTTTTGCCTAAGTTAAGTATGTATGTAATGTGTTTTCCTTGAAGGTAAATCATTTTTAACCGATTTCTTTATTCAATCGACCCCTCTTATTTTTTCAAATAAATCTCATATGGATCCCATACTAGAGAATCATCATTTTGCTGTCAATGTCAGTGAATTGTGCTGCATATGTGAAAAGAAAAACTTAACACATAAAGAAAAACAGGCAAAGAGAAAGCCACTGATATGTGATAAAATGCGAGACAGCAGCACATTCCATGGACAACAAAATTACATGTCAGACAGACACTCATCTCACAGAGCTCAGGCAGGTATTAAAATAATGTGGCAGTTGTTGGAAACAAGCACACGAAACATAAACACAGCTTGACCTCTATCAGACGTGCCTTCTTTTTAGTGATAATGACATTGATAAGGCCACATACACTCTAGAAGTACGGGACACTGAGCATAAATTATCACAAATAACACATGAAAAACTCACACATAGATCGGGTCCCATTGCATCATCCTTTGATAAAGTTCTTACCAAACACAGAATCACACCACAGGCATACCACAGTCAATCTTTTATTGGCAACCACTGTCATAAATACTTACAAGAAAAGGTTTATACAGACTTTACACAAACAATCATCACACAGACAATGGCATGCACACATTGCCCAATAGTTATTGATGAAGCACACACGATAGCGTTAGTTTTCAACAATATCAACAAAGCATTTAGTAAAGTCCACAAAGCAATCTCACACAGAGACAATTAATGAAAATTCAATTAATGACATTCAACAGGATATTGACACATACATGAGCATGTATAGACAAAGCTTTCCAAACAAAACAATCACAAAACAGCATATTTAAGAGTACCATACATATATGACATTACAAATTCGGGCTTGGGTTGCTGGGTGAACAAGGAACAGAAAGCTGTCATCAGTCAATTGCAGGGATAGAGAGACGAACACAAGGCATTATAAACTCACAAATGAGAATGAAGTTCATAATGAATGCACAACTATTAGAAAACAGCCCCCTGGTGCATGCATGCAGACCGACCTGCAAGTAACATTGAATGTACATAGTGATACATATCTTATTTCATCCTGTTTAAGAGTTATTCCTTCAATGATATTGTTTGTTTCCGTTAGTCTCATTATAGGAGTATTACAAAAATCGACATTGTTCTGTTCATCATCATGAATGCAAACTATCTTTTAGTATGTACGTACATTTATGAATTGTCCTTATTTTGTGAAAGTTTGATGGCATTCGTCTGTACAGATTTTGTGTTTAGCGTTTTACTTAATACTCTATGTCTGTTATTGTACTGAAATAATGGACCTAATTGAGGCCTTGATTGTGTGGAAACGAAAAGCTTCTTGATAAATTTCTTTTATCAGTCAATCGCAACACTCTCTTTAAAGTTGGGGCAAGACTTTACATTTGTTATTGATGGCTATCTTAGCCAGATTCAAGCTGATTAATTGGACCTATAAATTACCGTTAAGTGCGACAAAACTAGCAGGGAGTGAACGCTACTTAGCAGCCCTTTGCTGATCTCGGTCAGCGTGACCCAGGTGCACCGCGTCGGCCAACTAAGAGGGACGAGTTTTGTATGCTGTGTATTATGTGTATTTTGATGGTTGAAGAACTTTGGAAAACTCCTCATCAACTGTGTATGTTTGGCAAGCGCTGCTGGTAGAGTATTCTTCTTTCTTGTCATTCTCTACATCAGTCTACGCTATTGCATCAAGCAGACAATACTAAGGTATTTTAATCACCTAGATCACGTTTTAAAAGATAATGATCATTGGTTAAAAATAGCACTGATATCAACAGCTTTGTGTATACCTGTGATGTGATTGGAAAGAAAGATGGAACATGTAAAATTTGTAAGTATGGGGGATAAACAAAAACTTTATTTGTGTGGATCACATGGAAATTGGTGCTCCATTGTATTTCAGAATTATCTTGCCTGAATGCGTTGTCTATCATGATCTCTGGGAAAGCCTTGTTGAATTCCAATTGTTGTAAAATTATGGCAAACTTAGAGATGTGGGTGGTGGTTGTGGTGGTGAGAGAGGGGAGTTCCAGCTTGTGGAAAAATGTTCCATTTGCCTTGTGAGCCTTGCTCATCAAAGAAATAATTGGAAATTCAAACTTTAATTCCTGAGATCAACAGGTCTCTAACAAATGACAATTAAAATAAGTTTCATGTTTACTTTAACCCCACATGAATATATTTGTAAAATTTGCATGCTTTTGACCTTTTTTCATTGTGTGCAATCTTTGTCTATATGTTCAGATAACTGTTCTCAGAATATTATTTTCTTTTTATGTACTAGTACATAGATCTTGCACGGGGTGTTCAAACAACCTTTACAGCTGTGGCCGAAAATCTCATCCTTCACTATTACAACATGAGCAGGCTGGCTAGAGTTTCAGAACTTGGGGCATCAGTTATACCACCATCTTCTCTCCATGCTTTGTAAGCCGTATATTTGTCTTTTCGCTATTTGTCATAATATACATCAAGTCCGTCAAATTCTGTTGTGAACAGGCAGCAGTTGTTGAAATAAATAGCATGGAATGTCATATTTTTATAAACAGTTCAATAAAACATTGATATGTTCATAATCAATGCACCTTTCACCCTTCTATTTTCTAACTAAGCGGGTTATGAAAGGTCATCAGCATTCAGTTCTACCAGAACAATGGAATGTATAATTATGAATATAAGATAACTTCTCATGTATTGATTTGTACTGAATGGAACAAAACTCAATTATTCGTGCCTACGGCAATAACATAGTGGACGGAGAACAATGTTTTATATACTTTTTTTCCATTCACATCTTTTTTTCTGCATATAGTATGTATGTAGTGTACACATTTTCAAAGCTGAAAACTGCTGTCTGGTTTTTTTTCCAGGAAAGCATTAGCTTGTGGCCTAACAAGATTGAGGTTGCAACAAGAGGTTATTGAGTGTGATGCTGTTTGGGCAATTTATCTCTATGAGGAACACCTGACAGTAAGATATGGTAGGGCATCTTTTAATCACTTTAAAAGAATTTTTAGTAGGCATGTCATAGGAGTGTATTGTAAGAAAGTAAATTTATTAAATATTTTTAAAACTATGTCTGAGCATTTCTACTGTCTTACACATAAGGTATGTATATATATGTATATTAACACAGCTTCAGTTTTTCAAGATTTTAGAAGTTGTCAATGATTAAGAGAATGTAATGACAATTTGCAGAGATACAAACTATTTTACTTCCTTCCTACATCAAATCCTACAGCTTTGGGTGAACTTGGATATACAATCAAAAAGGAGAACTGACATTTTAATGCTTTACCTCTTTCATAAGGTATTTCACCTCTCAGTGTTCAGCCCCGACCGCATTTACCTAAAAGCCAAACAGAGGAAGTTAGTATCCATGAGGTGATAAACATGTCCAACTTGTAATGTTGTTGATCTTCTTCTTCCTCTTTTTCTATCCCAGCTGTCGAATTGCTCATTTCTCTAAAACAATGCCTTCTAGTTGATCTAATCCATTCATAAGTCATTTTGATTATATTGGTTTTACATCTGCATCCAGCGTGAGAAAGATTTTAGTGCTGGGGATGGATCTTTGAATCTTTTCCACAAAGCCCTTTAGATAGGCAAGAATGATTTAACCCTTACGTTGCCATGTTCGACTATTGTCGAAACTTCTGGTTGACATTCGTATTGCCGACTTCGACTGTAGTCAAAACTTGACCTGCTCGGCTAAAAAGGCAGAATATAAAATAAAACGAAGTAAATTGTCTTGTTGAGTAGTTTCCCATCCATCATAATAAAGTGCTACTACTGCGTGAATTTTTTCCTTTACAAAATTTGCAGATTTGACTCAGATTTGATCTATTTTTCCAACTTGTTTACACCGGCAATGTTGAAACTCTTGGATTTCGATGATGAACAGATTATGCACTGTCATGAATCTGATTCTGACGAAGCTAGAGTTGAAGATAGTGATGATCCATGGTACAATGAATATGATACAGGTGTTGAAGAACGTATTCACTCTGACAATGACAACGAGGTGTATGATGTTCTTCGGGAGAGAGCACAAGTAAAAAGAGGGCGTGGCACTGTTGACGCTAGTGCTTGAGACTGGGAATATTTGAAAGATAGAGACATATATGACACACAAGCACAGAAAACACAAGAATAGAAGACTTAGACAGGACAGCTCAGCAAAATAAATTTTAGAATTCTTGATTACTGTTTTTGTGTCATTTTGTGTATTTTTTCTCAATATTTGCATTTTTTGTGTTTGTCATACAAAATGAATAATCATATTTTTTTCACTTCAATGTCAAATTTTTCTTTTTTCTCTGTCTTCCTCACACTACAATACACTCCACAAATCAGAATTAAACCATAATATGCTTCATTTTGGTATATTTTGTGACCATAAACTGTCATTTTCACTGAGATATGACCAAAAAAAACATAAATTGTCAAAATCCAAGACGGCTGCCATGGTCACATGACCTCATTTGCATATTTTTTATATTTTATCTTGTACAATCTATCATTAGTATGTCTTGAAAGTTTCATTTGAATATCTATTGTAATTTGGAAATGAGAATTTTTTTCCTGATATGAGTCACTTCTAAGGATTTCAGCCAAAATGGGTGGCAATGGCAAAGACATCCAGTGTAAAATGGGTGGCAACGTAAGGGTTACTACTCACAAACATGGGACTTCCATGCTTTTTGTCTCTCTTTGATAGAACTAAGATGTAGCCTACTTAAGACCAGAGGCTTGTTCAGCCAACCAATACTGTCAATGTCTATGATTGTTATACATAGCCACATTAGGATTCAACCCCTAGAGCTGTGAACTATCTGAGGATAACTATAAGTCTAGTCCACCTGAACCAACATACATCATCTTGTTTAATGTCCACTTTCATAAGATACATGCTATTAAATAAAAGAGCAGAAGAAATTACTGTAAATTTAACAGATTTATTTTACAATGACATTAGTCATATACATTTAATATTGTTTTCCACAGAATGACCTTCACCTTAAACAGTTTTACAGTAAATTAATTAGATTTTGCTCAAGGGCAATGGATTGTCATGAAGAATGATGCGTTATTGGAATTTTTCATTTCATACAATCATGCACACTTTGATCTGTAGCTATGTAGAGGCACTGTCTTTGTCACGTTGAATGAATTCTCTAATATATGACATGGATGTCATTGGTAGGGAACTTCAAAGTAGCTGTAATTTCTAAAATACTGTCATTTTCATAACATTTAACTCTACGATTGTGACATGAACAATTCTAAATTTTATATATAACATTACTATGTCTGGCAACACATTAAAATTGATAATCATGCTGGAATGATAGACTTGCCTTGTAATAACATTTAGCCTGTTTTACAGGTATTTCTCATCTAGTGAAATGCTTTTGAGCAAGGGTGTATGACAGATGGCAAAGAAAATAACCAGCTTTTATCAGCATAAATTGTTAATTGCTGTTATATGAGGCAATGTACAAGAATTTTCATATCATAACTCAGCCTTATGCCACTTAGTTACTCTTTAAAATTATTTGTTTACATTAAGTAATAGTAACTAAATTTCATTTTAGTTTCAGTGAATAAACAAATCAACTGTATCACTGAAAGAACATCACCACCCCCCCCCTCCACACACACACACACACACACATACACACACTCACATACATGTACATAGAAATTCAAAACACAAATTTAGGGAAAAACATCCCTGGATGGGTTGTGTGCCTTGGTATATGTAAATGGTGAAAGTTGCAAATCGTGTAAGTCCCAAAATTAAAGTTGTAATCCAATAGGGAAGACTTCATTTGTGTTGCTATCTCACAGAATTATGTATCATAAGCCATTGATCATTTCACTATTTAATACTCATTGAATGTAGATATTTATACTCATCGTTGATCTGAGTAATAAATAAAGTATACCTAGGTGATATAATATTGCCATAAAAAAGGATACAACCCAGTTCTGAACTTCTGCAGTTCATAACTTTTGACATTGATATGGTTATTAAGAAGTGCTTTTTTGGTGTGAATATTATGTTAAATATACTATTATTGCTCAAGATATTTTTATTTGACACTGTCACACATTAGCCTCTCTTGCTCACGTTCCAAATACACAGCTATACAATAATAGTGAGGAAGGCAGATGACTTGTTGTAATGTTCGAGTGTCAACAATGATTTTATTAAAAATATAGGTTTAATGATCTCACTGTCTCCCCTGGACAATTCCCAAACACAAATCATCTCACAACTCTGAAATCATTATGTGACCTGTTGGACCAGATGCGCCCAGCAAAAAGAGGATGGGTGAGTAAATAAACATATTATATATAAAAGATGAGAAGGAAATATGGGGATTTCATGAGCCCAAGTTGATTGGCTCAAAAGACAAAACAATATTCTTCACTAACAACAATTTCATGACAACGAAAGCGGGGGTGGAGTCCAAGCTGATTGATAAGGAAGACAGAGAGAATGTGTGGCGACTTCAAACTAATTGGCTCAAAATAATCAAAACAACATAAACATTAAAAGTAAAAGAGAGTAGCAGACAGTGTACCGATAGGGCGGACAAATGCACTCAAACCCACACTCAGCACAAAACTGAAAACTATTCGTATCTCACTTAACAACAGTGTCGCATACACCCGCCACCACATGAAAAGTCATTCTCGATTTTCAGTTTACAATTCTAAAGCTCTTTGGATAGCATCTGTTACTTTTTTGGTCAATAGTTGGTTCACCCAATACAGAAACTAAAATTGTTAATTTAGTCTGAATGTGCAGAGCACACACAGTCATCTGAAGTTTTCCAGGCAGATTCTTGTCGTTGTCTCGAAGATCATCTGGGTAGAGGTACCGGAGGCGGCATAATCAGCTGTGGTTCTTCCAGGGGTCGATTTTCTTCAGGTTGTGTTTTTTCAGATGTCTGGCTGTTGATTGGAGCCTGCGTTACTTTAGTGATAGGTATGATATCCCTTCGCTGGTATGGAGGGGTTGTTGAGCAGGCAGCAGGACGTATTCTTCATTATCACTTTCTATCAACTCATCGTCCCCTTCAGGGACACACAGGTTTTCAACAGGTCTAACTGAATCCGAAATTGGCACATTTGCTATGATGAGTTTAGTCATTACTGGCTGATTCATTCTTCGTCCTCTTGTTCATCTTGGCAGTCTTCTTCCTGATTGCTTTGCACTGGTAAAAGTAGGTTCGGTGAAGCATTTTCCTCCTGATACGACGATTGGCCGAACTTCAAATGCTGAGTAGTGTCTGGTTGGCCTGTTACCTTGTATATATTGGGGCTCCACTCATGGATTTTGTTGGGCCCGTCAAATGCACAGATTCTGATGAGCACTTTGTCGCCAACATTGAGTGTGGCGTGGCAGACTTCAATTTTCAATCGTACTATGATTTTTGTCTTGATTTGCTGGTGGAACTCTGCTGTTGAGCTTGTGACCATGCCCACTGAAGGGCTTCTTTGGTCTGTTTAACATAGTCCATCTTCTTTTAGTTTTCCACAGGGAAGGTACTGTCGACAGGCAGACATGGTTTCTGTCAACCATGAGGAAGTACAGTGAATGGCCTATGGGGTCGTGTGGGGTGACATTATAGTTTATAGTAATGGCGAAGATGAGCATGCCAATTTGGTTATTTCAATGTTTCTTTTTGGTGGGTGGCAGAGTTCCAATCATGCGTATTAGTGTGTGGTTAAAGTGTTCACACGCTCCATTTGTAATGGGATGGAATTGGGTGGCGCTGTGATTTGTCTATATCCATGAGGCGACATAGTTCTACGATGACTTTTGACTGAAAGTTGGCTCGCTAATCCGGATGTAGATGTTTGAGGTTTGAATGAATTGCATCAAGGCTATGGCAGTAGTCTCCACAGACATGTTTCTGGTTGGGATTGCCTCAGCATATCGTGTAATGTGGTCGGTGATAACCAGAACGTACTGCAGTCCGTTGCTGAATATGTCATTTGAGGAAATTGGGGTAGACAAGTTTCAAGGGTTCTCAAACGTGTGGACTCCAACGAGAGGGGCGACTTGTTGATGGCTTTTGAATCGTAGGTAGCGAACACAATTCAAAGTCCAGTCTGCGATATCCCTGGTCATGCGAGGCCAAAAGAATCTCTGATGACCGAGTGCAAGCGTCTTCTTGTATCCTGGATGTCTGACGTCATAATAGAATGAGTGGCAGATTTTGGGTACATACTTTGTGGGCATCACTAACTGAAGTCCAGAAGAGAAATTGAGGTAGAGAAGTCATCTTTTTAGTGAGGCGTCGCCAATATTTCTTCATGATGCCGTGCTTTACAAATTACATTATTTGGTGTGTTATTAAGGCATGGTAATATTTTAAATATAAGAGCTGTATCCACACTGAAAGTATCTCAATCTCATCTCTGTTCGGTTCTTGTCAAAACTCTGTTATGGGTATCGCTGATAGGTAGGTGGCAGCTCTTCCACAATATTGTTCGAGACGGCCATAATGGAGACATAGGGTGTCCGATCCAACGAGCAAATTGCCTGCACTGTTCCGTTGTCCAATGCCCCTTTGTGTAGACGTGATAGGGAGTCAGTCGCCTGATCGGTTCTGGCTGGGTTTTACTTTATTTTAATGTCAGATGCGGGAAGTGCCTCCAGCCAGCGATGCCCAGTGCTGTAGTATACACATAAGTCAAAGGGCTGTTGTCGGTTCTCATTAAGAACATGTGAGATCATGGAACTTGTCGGTGATGACCCACTTTAGTGTTAGAAATTCTCTCTTGGGTACCGGTTACTGACATACTGCTTTGATCAAACAGCGACTGGCGTAGGCCACGACGTATAGTCTTGTTTTTCTTTGATGTAGTATAGCCCCAAGTGCCGTTGACGATGCATCAGTGTGTAATTGGAAGGGTATGCTTGAGTCTGGATATTAGAGCACAGTTTAGCTTTCAGTGTGGAAAACGCCAATGTTTCCTCTGGACTCCATTTCCACTGCTTTGTTTTTCTTGACTTCTTTTGTGGTTCTTGAAGATGGCAGTAGGTGTGTAAGAGGATGAGTGATCTTTGCAAAGTTTTGAACAAATTCTCAGTAGTATCCTGCTAGTCCCGGGAAAGAGCGCAGCTCCTTTGGGTTGGTTGGGGTTGGCCAGTTCTTGACCACTTGGACCGTTGCTCTATCTGGTGCCACGTCGTCCGCAGAGACTGCCAATCCTCTATCACATAATATCTGAAGAACATCTCGGAGTTTGAGGACATGTTCTTCAAAGGTTATTGAGAACACTGTTATGTCGTCGATATAGACTGCAAAGCAGTCGCCTATTACTCCTTAGAATGTAGCCGGGCTGTTGCATATTCCAAAGGCGAGTTTGTTGTGCTTCTAAAAACCCGAGATGACCTACTGTGAAAGTTGTGTGTTCTTTGTGCTCTTTGCAAATGTTGATATGGTGGTATCCACTTTTGACGTCTAGACGGGTGAAGAACTTGAAACCTTGGAGGCAGTCAATGATGTCATCTATCCTTGGCAGGCAATGGTTGTCTTTTGAGGGTTTTTTGTTCTTCGATTCAACAGCCTATAGTCTACATATTAATCGAAGTCTGCCATATTTTTTGTGACAGCAGACAACTGGTGAGCTGTATGGCGACTTTCAAGGACCGGATGACACCGCTGGCCTCCAGTTGGTACAGGTAATCTTGAATTTCCTCTAGCGGATGCGGGGGGATTGCCTGTACCTCTATTTGAACAGAATCGGGTCCTCCAGCTCGATCATGTGCTCCACTCATATCCCGTGGAAAAATGCCTGCGTAAGAGGTCAACTTTTGCAAATTTCTCTGTGTTTGTATGACTTCGGCGCGGCTACGAGGGGGGGGGGGGGGGGGCGTGTACGCTTATTCACGTTAGCCAGTGTTCGCTGCAGCTGAGCTATTGTCACCGGTGTCAGTTGGGCTACTGGTGAGTGTGGTTTAATCAATAATATTAATAATAATATGTTGTGAATGGTAAGAGTTTAATGTTCACTGCCGAGGTATTTCATAGTGGTCACTGCTCCATTGTTATGTCTTAGTCGCTCGTCTCGAACTATAAGGGTTACGCACTCTATGCAGTGTGGTTGGTACTGTTCCGGTTTCTGGGACGAGGTAAGGCAGGGCATTTGTATCGATGATGGAGGGGGGGGCGCTTATCGGGCACAACAAGCGCTAAACACTGATGAAGCAGTTGGTTAGACTCCCACACAGGGTATAGTGTATTCATCGTATGACAGGGGTTGTCCATTTGCACATTCGATATATAGTATGTCTTGAACTGGGTAGACGGGCTTTGTAAGCTGTCTACCATTACCGATGTTGGGCTGACTATCGAAACTGTGCCCCCAGTGTCGAGTAAGGAAGGTATGGGACGTCCATTGACCTCAAACTGTAGAATAGAAGGAGTACTTACGAGGCATTGTTTCAGTTGTGTACCTGCTGATTGTCTCGCATCGCAGGCCGTTGATAGTTTAAACGCCGTCGACGGCCTGATTTGATATGGCCTTTCTCGCCACATCTCCAACATACGGGTTCTCCCCTCTCTTCGCATGACCTTAATATCAAGGGTGGTTGATAGTGGTATGAGGAAGGTGGGAGGAAGTATGAGGTGTTGTCTGGGAGTGGTAAGAGGGGACGTGGGATGTCATATGAGCAGGAAGGTAGGAAAGTATATAGTATATGCATAGGAGTATGGAGGGCTCTTCTGGTGATGTGCGATGTATGAGTCTGTTCGTTCATCCGGTCATGTTTAAGATTTCATAATTCTAGATATTTCGCTCTCAAGTTATTCCTCCTTTCTCTTAATTTCCACTCTTAATGTATCGAAATCTTTTACGGCCGCCAAGAGATATTCCGTGGCGGCTTGGGTTTTTCTTATTCTCATGCCTTCTTCATAAGCTTCGCATAGCGTGGCAATCGTGTCCTCTTGTCTGATTCGTTTCATCTGCACGGTTTGTAGCAGCAGGCAATTGTCGAGGCGATTTGCAAAGTTCATGTATCCTCTTCTCTTTGTTGTCTCATCTGATAGACGTAGAATCTTTGAGCCCTACGCTGGACGCCAACGTGACAAGTTCGTTGTGACGGGCCTCACCTTGGTCATACTGTGGCCTCAATGTGAGCGCCTTACGTTCAAGAATCTTTGAGCCAATCCACGTTGGGCGCAAATGTCACACATAATATTTGCCTCTCTCGCTCACGTTCCAAACACACAGCTATACAACGATAGTGAGGAAGGCAGGTTATTATTATAATGTTTGAGTGTCAACAATGATTTTATTACAAAATATAAGTCTTCCCTGGACAATTCCCAAACACATCATCTCACAACCCTGAAATCATTACGTGACACGTTGGACCAGATGCACCCAGCAAAAAGAGGATGGACGAGTAAATGTGCAGATTATATATAGTAGATGAGAAGGAAATATTGGGGTGTCATGAGTCCTTGGCTCAGAAGACAAAACAACCGTGGCTAACAACAATTTCATGAAAACGAAAGCAGGGGTGGAATCCAAGTTGATTTGCTAACAACAATTTCATGACAACGAAAGCGGGGGTGGAGTCCAAGCTGATTTATGATTAGCTCAAAAGACAAAACAACATTCTTCCCTAACAACAATTTCATGAGGAGGACAGCGAGGATGTGTGGTGAGTCTAAACTGATGGGCTCAAAATAATCAAGACATAAACAATAAAAGAGGTGAACTTAGGAAGACAGAGGTGGGCAAATGCACTCAAACCCACACTCAGCACAAAACTGAAAACTACTCATATCTCAGACTTAACAGTATTTTTATTTGGCACTATTGACAGGATTTACTTTCAATTCGAATGTAATTTAGAGATACATGTAAATACAAGTCGATTAGAAAAATGTATTGATTGTATGTATTGTAAGATTCACATAATGTGTACATAGTCTATATTTCATTTTCAGGTTGGGGTGTTTCATTGAGCTTTCAGTTTGTAAAGAATTTCTACCATTTCAGCATTCAATATTTTGTGTTTCTGTTTCTATGTGTTTGAATTTAAAAAAAAAATAAAAAAAAATATATACACCCTGTGTTATGTTAATTCTTTTTGTTATTGTTATTTTTCTTTGCAATTTAATTTATTTTCTCCTGTTCATAGTTTATGCACATATTTTCATTGTAATATCTTATCATGTCTCATCGGCTCATTCCAAACTTTCGGGCTGTAATGTTCGAATGAGCTGTCACCACAGGACTTTTTTGTTGTTGAGATAGATAGAAATGGTGTCTCATCACTGTATCTCAAACATCTAGCTTCGATGTTTAGTTTTAGTAGTTCTGGAACATGAGTCCCAACCAGAGATAACCTTTTAGTAGGGGTGCGAAACCTTGGATTTGGCAATCAAGCACCAGAAAAGAAATTTGATTTGATAAAGATATTGCTTTTAAAGGGGGGTGGGAGAACATGTTATAAGTGTTGTAGGGATGCGGAGCATAAAAAGAAGTTGGAAACCCCGTTCTGGAATGTAATGAGGGCATAAATGATTGTTTAGACATTTAAAAACCATCAGGGAAATGTAGTCATTTCATGTCTTAACGGGTAGCCAATGTTTTCCTTTTTTTTTAAATGCTCTTACAGCTGAATTTTACACTCGCTGAAGTATTTAAATGGTCTTGTAGAAGACCAGAAAGTAGAGCATTGCAATAATCCAATGTTGACTACAAAGACGATGAGTTTCTTCGCAACAGCTAATGATAACAAATTTCTGATAAGATAGATTCCATAAATCTGACAGTAGGGTGACTTACAACATGCAGTAATTTGATCTGACATCGATAAGTTGCTATCAAAAACCACATCTAGGTTTTCCACTTTCTCTGACGGAGAGACGCTGGTAATGTTAATGTTCTTAACATCGCATTTGATGGTTTCAAATGGTGTGCATAGAACTAGAAGAATGTTGTCTATTTTTGATTGACTTAGTTGTAGTTTAATCTCAATCAGCCGTGCCTTTACGTCCATCATGCATATTTCAAATCGGTTAATGAGTGAGTTCACTTTTTTGTGTGTGTGTGTGTGCAGAGACTGGATGTATTTACTTAAGAATCATCCGCACAAAAAATGGTATTTAAAATCATGCTTAAAAATAGCAAACTTGGTCACTAGTGCCATTTCCATCGGAGCAAAGATTGCGCGAACGTGCATTGTTACGTTTTGGACAACTTGCAATTGCAAATGTATGGGTTGGGTTTTTTTTGGGGGTTGAAAAATTATAAAAACGGTCATGGAATGGTTTCATTATCTATGCTTGTCGGGAAAGTCGGTGTGGTAAACTTTCCTAGATTTGGTTAACTGTTCCTAACAATTCTTTAGAAATTTTAACATTTACCAATTAATTTCTCATAATAATATTCTTTTTCTTCTCTCTAACACATATTAATTTAAGAGTTCTTATGTGTACTTTTCCATGCCCATTCTGCTTTCCTCTTCCCAGTCTGCATATTTGACCGCTTCTTTCGTTTTTTTCGAAGCGTGCTTGTCGATGATGATCTGGCAAGTGTTATCGAAAATATCAACTTCACTTATGTTTTCTACTGTGTCAAAACTGTCTTAAGGTCGTTCCAATAACAACTCAAAACCAAATTCATTAAATTCCGGTACATGAACACCCACCCTTTTGGAGGTCATTTTTTTCTATTGAAATCACACATCAGAACGTGGTGGTCGAAGATACGTTTTATTTACTGATGTGCGCTTAACTCAGTTTTTGTTGACTGTAACAACGGCCCAATCGATGATGCTGCCTTTGTCGTGAGCTTGGTCGTTGATGAGTGGTTTTAGGTCATATTTGTTCAGGCAGTTCAGTTTCGCGTTTGTTCAGCTTGTTCAGTTCCTCTAGCTCTTTCCTCAGATGTATGATGCAAATTTAAGATATCATGAAGAAAAATGAAGAATGAACGACTGTCCCTAAATTTACAGGCAATGAACGTGGAGTATCATTACCAGGGTAAGACAAGACGAATTTAGAGACAGTTAGCTGTCTCCACACAGAAGTCGTTTTAGTAACTGCTGCTGCTTTTTGAAGTTTTCTGTGTTGCTCTCTTCTCTCTCCGTTCTTTGTCATCTTTATTCTCTGGCTGCGCCTTGCAGTATATTGTAATTAAGATCTATTTGTTCATTCTTGCTCTTACTCTTAGATATGGCCGCCTGTAATGATATTGATATCAGCCCCCCCCCCCCCCCCACTCCCCCAACTGACCTCGTATCTTATTACATCATTTAGCTAAATATTCCAATGTTTCTCAGCAACAATAACAAAACAACAATAACAAAATAAAACACCAAAAAGCCGCTGCCAAGAGAAAAGCCAACACTTAAAGAAAACAACAAACAGACAAGAAATAACAACAAAGGTCAATTATCTGAATAGGCATAGTGCTTTTTTCTGGTTATTTTTTTTCTTTTGGAACTTAGGGCGTTATGAAATATCTGCGTATATACGCGCGCTACAAACGTCACATAATGTAAGATGTAATTAATAAAAAATAAACATTTTTGTAGCTTCAATGCGGTTTTTAAAAGGAAAAAGAAATGAAAAAAACCCAACATATTTAGATAGAAAACGGGACAGGAGGTTTTTAACAATGTTTGTTTTGATACGCTGTTTGTTTATTTTTAGTAATAATCCAAATACAAAGCTCCTTGACTTACTCTGGCTGGTGAATGGGCGGTGGCTGACCAATCATAAGCGGTGTTTCATCCACGTATCTTCCGGCCGCCGGCGACAAATCCAAAATGGCAGCCTACAGTACGAGGTTATTCTGTCTTGCGGTTATCGCTACGGCGTTCCTGCACAATGCTTTGGCACAGATTAAGAAAAAAGAGGTAAAATGCATGGTTCAACTTGCGTTATCAAACGTTCTTTTAGATGTGACTGTTGTTCTAAATCAAATGAAAGCATTAATCTTAAATGTTGTAACTAACAGCAGTTTTATAGTTCTACCTTAATCTAGAGAACTCACCAATTCGACCATAACACAAATTCGACCCCTTAAACCTATTTTTGGAATATCTTTACATTTACATGTGCAATGTCGTCACAACTGTCTGTCATGCGTAATAACCTTAGAAGTGGTCAAACTTTGTTTCATCGAACGTTTATATAAATTGAGCTCAAATCGAAGCAGATGAGTAGTAGATCTATCACTATTTTTAAACTGTGACCGTATTCTAGTCATGATTTTATAGGGTCATGGAAACTTACTTTACGAATATTTTGTGAAGTCACGTGATATTTGGCAATGTTGCTATTTTAGGCTTCCCCTCAAGATGTTTGTAACGCTCTATTATTATTTTCCATTGCCATAGAGGGGTGGTCGAATTGCTGTTGTTAGTAAAATTTATCCTCTAACACAAATTCGACCATTTCATCATTGTCACTTGTATATATAATACTTAATTTTCTTTTAGCTGAATGAAAACGTATTGGCAGAAAGAGTATTGCGACAGCTTCCATCCTGATGATTTCCAAAAAGTATATGATGTTGCCATACTTGTTCGATGGGGCTGAATTTAAGGCAGCCAGAGAATTTATTGTACCCAGAAGCATCCTTGGAAATGGAGCAAGGGGGCTTTTATCCCCTTTCAGCTTTTCATTGTCAAAGTGATTGCTAATTTCTTTTTTGGGTTGTTCAATCATTAAAAATATATCAAACTTAAACTGTGCCAAGGGTCATTTATTTGATTTTTATAAATGTTTATGTCTTGATGTGGCTTGAAACTAAGTGATCAAATTCTTGTTATGAGGTAGTCGAATTGATGTTAGGCTGGTTGAATTGGTGTTAGTCATGTGACATACAAAATCATGTCTAGTTTTTTTATTGGGTTAGATATTGTGCTTCTAGGTTACAGCACAGAGTGCTTTGTGCACAACAGATTTTTTTCTCCTTTACTACATTCCAAAGCCTGAAGTAGAACTTTATTAAATTGTAATCATGAATGCATAAAATAGTATTTGCATAAAGCTCTATTTGATGATTTATTATGTTTGTTGCTTCTCCTGAAAAATTACGTCATTCAGACTGACATGTTTAGACAGTTTCACTGACAATATACTCTTTCATGTGAAACTCCGTAAAGTTATAGATCTAATTTGCATGATACTGCATAGATGCTGTTAAGTATAAGAATAGATTTACCTTTCCTGTCCCTAAACAAATGTGTCAGTTATGATGCTTGCTATTCACAGTAAAGGCCAATTTGTCCCATAAAACCAGAACGTATCCCAGTTTCTGTAGTGTGAAGCAAGGTGATTATAATCACCTCCTGGACAGGACTCTAGCCTGATGCAGGTTTTTACTCCCATACTTGTGCTTGTACCCATTTGCACCTGGGTTGAGTGAAAATTTGTGTTAAGTGTCTTTCCCAAGGAACATAACGTCGGACCTAGCTTTGCTAGATTCGCTTATTAAACAAAAATTATACTAAAACAAGATTCCAACCCTGTAAGAATAAAAACACCCAAAACAACAAAAACTCTGGTAAGTTGATGTGTCACCTCCCTTGTATGTCTAGTTTCCGTGGTAGTGTCGTGGCTATGTATTGTATTTATAATAAAGTAACATGCTTGACAAGTTATGGGAGCAGAGGCTAAAGACAAATTGAAGAGAAGAGATCTATCACTATCCCTAAAAGCTTAACCCCACACCCCACCCATCCTGGGTGTGATGTGTTCATTTAGAGAAATTCATTCATATGTTGATTCTTTCATGTATTTTCAATAATTATTATGTTCATCTTTCTTATCCTTATGTGTTTGTTTGTCTGTGAATGATGATATCAGGATACTGTGGGTGAGAAAGTGCAGCAGTTGATGGAGTGGAATAACAAAAAGTCAGTCATTCGTCTGACTGGTGATAAGTTTCGCCAGTATGTCAAGATGGCACCAAAAAATTACTCTGTCGTTGTGATGCTCACAGCTCTCCAACCTCAGCGTGGCTGTACAGTCTGCAAGTGAGTTCAGGAACACTTTTTTTTTATAATAAAAACAATCATCTAGTTTATGGAGATCTATATTATTATTTAAGCCTTCCATACTTATAGTGGAAGTGTGGGCTCTCAAGTTCTGTTGTCAAGGGGTATCGTTTCAGAGACTGTAAAGATATCTAAGGGTGAATTGTCCCTAGAGATCACTGAGGCATGGCAATTTTTGGCTTTGAAATATGTGCATGGTAAATATACTTCTAAGAAATGAATGGTTTAATTGTTGTCTCCATTTTTAATACAGAATATCTTTATTAATAGCTCAGGACAGTTTGTATCTCATCTGGGCAATCATGTTTCATTATAAATAACTTAAAATTCATCATATGTTTAGATATTGCAGAGAGGTTTTTGACACTTCCATTCCTAGTGAAATAAGATACATTATCATTCACATATAACAGTATTTACTATTTTAGTAAAGAACTGTGAGGTGTTGGAATTTGAAGAATAAAAAATCTGTCTCTTCCTCTTTTCCTTTATTCTTTGTTTTCATGCGCTTAGTTTTCTTTTCTGAGTAGCTGGTAACTCAGTTGATAAAACGTCTTACTACCACCCAGGAGGCCTAAGTTTGATTCCCAGCCCGTGTGGATTTTTCTGACCCTCCTGTCGACCAACCAGTGAAATTAGTAGCTAGATCTATTCAGACTCTGTGAAAGTGAAGTAAAGGCCACATGGAGAGCAATGGCAAACTACCACATTTAGCTTGTATGCCTAGAAAAATCAGGACTCTACTTCTGATTCCCTTCCGCTCAACACTACGTATAGGGCTTGCTTCTTTACTTCACCTGCTCTTACTGTGATTGCTGCTGTTGATGCTGTTTCATTTTCTGTCCCTGTTCTTTCATTTCGCTCATTTGTTCTTCTCCTTCCTTTGTTCTTCTCCTTCCTTTGTTCTTCTCTCTGCCTCCATTTCTTCTCCCTCTCTATGTTCTACTCCTTCCTTCATTGCCCTCTTTCTATCCTCCTTTTACTACTCATTGTCTTACTTTTATAAAGATATAAAATGTTGTTCCCTTCCACAGGCAAGCCAATGATGAATATCAAATCCTTGCCAACTCTTGGCGCTACTCTCAGCAGTATTCCAATCGCTTGTTCTTTGCCCTGGTGGATTATGACGAAGGCTCTGATGTCTTTCAAAATGTAAGTTTGGCCCATTTTCTAATGTATGTGGAATTATAATGCTGAATGTGATTTTTTCTTTTTTCTACTACTATCACTACTTTTAAAATTAATATTTTTAAAATTTACTTATTATTAATTTTTTTACGATTAAAAAACCCAACTTTACTATTGTGTTGTCAAATTCATAACAGTTTACTTAGGAATAGCCACAAAAAAAGTGAATGTCGTGTATTCTGAGAGTTCTCTAAGAGTTAAGTGCAAATTTTGGAGTGATGCATGGACAATAATTACAAAAGGAATTTAAGCAATTTGACATCTAGACAAGTCATGAGATCCAGAACTTGACATTTAAAAAGTGACAGTAGTTAAATCTCGACAATCAGGCGTTTAAGGTGGGACAGAAATATCAGGATATTCTGTATGTCATCATGGTACTCCATTTCAATAAAATGTTTCTCATCTCGCCAAGTTGGCAGGTGTCGTCGTTGTATGATTGCATAGGAGCTGTTATCTTCATTCTTCTTTACGATGAAATTCAGTATCATTTTGTTTTTCACACAATATTCAATTATGAAATCGTGTTACTGCAACAATGGAGTGTGATCTTTCGTAGACACCTATCACAAGTTTCGTATAGCTGTTGTTGTGTTCGGGCTGTGTGACGTGATGTCTTGTGTCTTTCATCAATTTGGATATCTAAATATGTATTACTGCTGTTGAATTGTTCAAACTTGTCGCTATGGCATGCGTGATTACTTTTGTGTGGCTGATCTTCGATGGAGTGATTAACAGTAACATCTTGTGTTTTCCTCAAGGCTTTCGCTGTCTGATGAATGCTGGCTCTCGTTGTGTGTGTCTTCATTGTCGGATGTGTCACTTTCTGTACCTTCTTGTTCTGGTGCTTTGATGTGATTCTCTATATCGTCTAGGCTGTTTGATACCTTTGTGGCCTTGGTTTGGTGTCTTAGTCTGAGGTTTTGATCCAATGTTTTCTTCGATGTCGCCGCATTTGATTGTTTTAGAATGGTTTTGGTCCCTTGTGATGTGTTGACTTTCTTTGTCGTCTTGCACACGTCTTGATTCAATAAATCTTTTTTCAACTATATCTTTAGTTGAGTTATCAGTGGCTGGGGGCACATCTAGTATACTGTGTGATAAGACTGCTATCTTGACTGTGTACTGATCCTGAGTTGCTTGTCCTTCCTGTGCTAGTAGATGAATTTGCTCTCTTTACAGTTAAAATTATATTTTCAGATGTTGTTGTGTTCTCTCTTGATGATGACATGCGATGTTTTTGTAGTCTAAGGTTGTCACGTTGTAAATGACTAGGTAACTTCCATCGAAAGCTGGTAGGGGTCGAATGACGAATAGTTGGCACACACGTCATTCATGTCATCAAAACAAAGGACAAGGGTGTTGCAATGTTGATTTCCAGCTATTTTGTAAAAGGCGTGTGTTGATTTTCTTCTAAAATCTTGTTGATGATACATTCCAGTGTTGTCGGTAAGCTGGTAACTGGCATTGCGATGTTGTATCTCCACACAATAACTGGAATTTAAATGAAAAAGGCGAGAGCTCGTCACACCCCGCCTGTCCTGCTCGGTAATCAAACCAGATGTCCCCATTTCATTTCTCATTGGCTCAGATAAAATGTCTTTTTACCCTATGGCTCATTTGCCATAATATAAGTATTGACCTGGTACTGTTGTTTGCCATTTGTCCTCTCTTTGACATGTGAAAAGAATTATGGGTCTTTGTTTCTATCATCTTCCAATAAAATGACTACTTCTCTTATAAATGTGGTGGTAACATCTGTTGCCCTTCAAGCCTTGCTTTATGGGGCTATTATCATTTATTGATCCAATCCAAGGTAGAAGACAGTCATTTATTTGCTTGAATGAATAAGAAAATGCCTTTGTTTTCATTTTCAATGCTTCTGCTATTCACAGATGAAACTCACTACCGCTCCAGTATTCATGCATTTCCCTGCAAAGGGAAGCCTAAAAAGGGAGACACCTTAGACATCCATCGGTGAGTAATAGAGAGTGGAGGTGTACACTTGCACTATGATAAAGTTGTAATAAGATATATAGTGTTGGTTAGTTGTTTTAAAGCTTTTCCTATTTTGAAGATTAACAACATGTTCAAAGAACTAATTTTAGTAACAATCTTACTGATGATTGAAAAATGATTCTCTTTGTTTGTCACAGAATTGGATTTGCTGCTGAACAGTTGGCAAAGTGGGTTGGTGAAAGAACTGATATTCAGGTATGTTTGTATTGATGTTTGATCATGTTTTAATCAGTTTTACAAGGTCTTTGGCAGGGTGTGAAAAACTTATCAAAGATATTTTATTGTCAGAGTTGCAGGGTACAAATAGATGAATGCTTTTTTGTGTCCCTAGAATTGGAATGTCATAAACAATCTTTAAGAATGATACAACATTGTCTTTTATTTGGATAAGGGGGACTAAGAAACAAATTGAACTTTTTATTTTGTTCAGATATAAGGAAAGAAACTTGCAACACCTGGAATAACTTTTAACCATCACATATTATCATGTGCCAAAATTGCTTTGAATTTACATTTAACTGTGTATGACTCATGTTATATATATTAAACAAGATTCTTTGCAAAATTGACTCTTCAGATAAGAATATTCCGTCCTCCAAATTATTCTGGAACGGTTGCTTTGGCTCTCCTATTTGCCATGATTGGAGGTTTGCTTTATTTCAAGCGGAACAACTTAGAGTTCCTCTACAACAAAACCTCTTGGGGCGTCATTTCTCTTGTGAGTCTATTATGTGTCTGCTTTTTTTATATATATATATAACTTTATAACTTTAAAGGAATTTTTTTTTATTTAGCTGTGCCTGATATCTATTTCAGGAATTTAATAAAACAGCACACTTTGCATCACTAATCTTGTTCTAAATTTTTCAATTATTTTTGTAAAGTAGAAATATTTAGAATGAAAACATGATGTTATTTTAAAGTACCGTGAAAAAGCATACAGACTGATTTCTTTTTTCTTTCTTTCTTTAAACATTTCCCATTCTACCTTCCGGTGTATGGGTTTAGATGCTCGAAATGATCTTTCTCCAGGCTGCCCTGTCCTGGCATTTTCTGTTTCCCTCCGTGAAAGTTAAATAGATTTCTTTTAATGTGACAAATTGTGGAACTGTTTGTTGAAGATTTCCTTGAAACGAAGTATAAAAGTATCACACAGCCTTGGAATGACATGGTCGTAAGTTCATGTGCTTTAGTTGTGAGAAAATCAATGTCAAAGATTTCAAAAGCAGAATTTGTCTATACACATACAACCTTGTACATCTCTAAAATGAGCCTAAATAAGGATCAATGGCCCTTGTTAGAATGTTTTAAGGGAGAACACACTCAATATAGGTCCCCTGGTGTGTTTGTTTGATTTTGGGGGAAATGGACTTATGACCTTGTTATTCCTAGATCGTGGTTAATTTTTTGATGGGTATCTTGACTTTCATATTTTGGGGGAACTGTTGTAAAGGAAAAAAACATTGATAAATCAAATTTATTGATGTTTTTTCTTGTTGTGAAGGGTGTCTGTAAGGAAATTCCAATGGGGGATTCCAGCCAGCTGTGAATGTAATTGTAATATATGATCATAATCAGTCTGTGTGTCATCTTGTTTCCAGGCTGTTATATTTGCCATGACATCGGGACAAATGTGGAACCACATCAGAGGGCCTCCAGTTATGCACAGGAACCCCAATACTGGCCAGATGGTAGTGTTTCAAACGTCTTACCTTTCATAAAACTTTTCTTTTCACATCATGATATCAAGCTCAACACAATCTAGAAATTAGAATGTACAGGGTGTCCAGCAAGGTCGGAAATATGTCAGATTTTTCATACTCAGGTCTGAAAGGTCGGAAATTGACGTCTTGGGTAGGAAAACAAGTAGGAAATGGAGCTCAGGTAGTAAAAACAGAGTTTCCATGCATCCTTGAAAATGAAAAAAATGTTTCCCGATCGAGAAAATTCCAAGGGAAATGATGTATTGAGGACGAACATGAGGGAAAATCAGGGGAATCAAGTAGACATGAACAATTATCGGCACTGCGAAATAGGAAAATGCGAATATGATCGTGGACGATGAATGATCATTTTGTCGTCCATTTCCGGTCATGCAGGCTTTGCTGTTTGGCGATTCTTTCATGTTGAAACAAAACGATTCCGATCCCTTCTTTAAAATTGTAAAGTTTGCCCGGGAATTAGTATCGGATTTCGACACAGAGCTTTCAATAATTTCTTTAGTTTTATTGCCTATACAATACCATGAACTGCTTATCTACGGCCCAGCCTCCTTTCTTCAATTTAACTTTACTCTGGAGAGATTAAGAGTGCCGTGTGTGTTAAAAAGCCGATCGCACACATTGTTGTATAGATCGTGTCAAAGGGAGAGAGACAGGGCAATGTGCATATTTTAAGTCCGATCGCGCACGTGTGTGTGTAAGAAGGCTGGACAGAGAATATTTGTGTGTGTTTAATGCGACCAATCGCGCATGTGTGTATTAGTATTAGAGAGAGAGTATATATGGAGAGTCGGGAGTTTACGGATGACCGAAAGGCAAACACATGTGTTTAGTAAGAATAGAGGAGGTTGGACGATCGAAGGGATATCATGCATGCACGGCCTGATAGCAGAATAGAGGTGGGGAAGGGGAGAGCATGAAGAAAGTCGATGTGAAAACATATGATGGCAAAATAAGAGGTGACTGAGTCGGACATACAGTATCGGAAGAAAAAGAAATAACTAATGTCTTCCACTACAGTGTAGACATGGGTGGGAAAGGGTAGAACCGGGAAGAAGGCAATCATGTACTGTAGTATACAGTAATACTAGATTCAGATCTAGATCTAGATTCCGGTTTTATTGAAGAAGAAAGAAAAGGGGGTGGGGTGGTTGCCATAATGGAGATTTTTACTAGGGGAGGAGGTGGGTGGATGTTTTACGTTGCAGTCAATTAAAAACTCTAGATCTAGTTTTAAATTTTTGATCCTGAGAAAGAAAGAGAGAGACTGTGGGGGGTAGGGGGGGGGGTGGTGGTTAAAAGTAGAACAGAGGAAGATTTATAATTGGCAGAGTTCAATCAAGGTATAGAAAAAGCCTTCCAAACCTCATTTTCTCCTCAGTAGACTGAGTAAGTATTTGTGGGTGTGTCACTCTTTTTTGTTTGATTTATTTTTCGAAAAGGAGATATAAAAAAATTTTAAAAATTAATTTTTGTACTGTTTGCATGTTTTATGAAATGATAGGGGTAGATCTATCAGCTATCAGAATTTTTTTCTTCTCAGAAATGTGTGGGAAAATGCTGAAATTAAGTGAAATATTATTAATCCAAAGTGAAACATTAAAGAAATGTGTGATCACTTTTTATTTCATTGAGATGCACTGGAAAGTCATTCACTTATGATTTGAATTAACAATTTATAATAATGCATTGAAATTGGAAATATTTACGCTGTTCTTCGTTTCTAGTGTTGGGGGAGTATTTCATTTCCTAGGTAGGATTTTTTGTGTTGAGGTACAAAATTTTCAGTTGACTTTGTGCTGGACACCCTGAGTTTATTTACATACACACATCAATAATTTTCAGCATTGAAACAATTTTTATTTTCATTTTGGGTGGGAGTATGGGTCAAAATGTAGAAAAACACAAAATTTGCATATTAATTAGCTTTCCAAGATGGCCGCCAAGGTCACATGACATAATTTGAAAAAAAATTCATGCCAAATTGTTGGTAAGACTATCTGCTAACATATATATGTAAATTTCATGAAGATGCGTCAAGCGGTTTTATTTTTAAGATTTAAAAAAAACCCACCAGTTTTTAACTGATTTTCCTCAAAAGGCTTAGCAACTGGGATTTATATCAGTGCCAAAATAGGTAGCAACTAAAGAGTTAAGGTGTAAGAGACACTTTATGTAAAAGATTGTTTTTGTTGTCTTGCAGTAGATTTTAAATATTTGAGGTGGGAGAGACAATGTACATAAATGACTATTTTCTTGTCGTGAAGTGGATTTAAAGCATATTAAGAGTTGTGGCATTGAGATATCAGAGACAATTTACGTAAATGACTGACTATATTTTCTTGTCTTGCAGTAGATGTAAAATATATGAGTTGGGACATTGAGGTGTCAGAGACAGTTTAAGTAAATGACTGTATTTTCTTGTCTTGCAGTATATTTAAAATATATTAGTTGTGACATTGAGGTGTCAGAAAAATTTAAGTAAATAACTATTTTCTTGTCTTGCAGTAGATTAAAAAATATGAGTTGTGACATTGAGGTGTGACAGACAGTTGTGTAAATGACTATTTTATTGTCTTGCAGCACTACATCCACGGAAGCAGTCAAGGCCAGTTCATTGTGGAAACCTACATCGTCATTTTGCTCAGTATCCTTTAGTCAACTTGCTTTGCTTTTTATTGAAAAACATGTATTATTATCTTTATTTTATTGTTATACGTAATAGAACATACACATGTTTACGGGAAAGATGAACCCCCCCCCCTTTAAAAGTTAACTTTACAGTGAAATAAATGTTACAAGGTGATAGGTTAGGATTAAAAATAAAGAAAAACATCATTTGTAACCATGGAAATGATATTTTTTGAGTCAGGGATAGAAAATGTGCGGTTTTGGGGTGTTCCTAGCTGCAAAATGGTAAACGTTTTGTGAAATTTTGCTTAAATGACCCAATGCACACAATCATGATTTTGAACCATTATCAAGAAGAACAAGCATCAACTTTTTTCTTCCATGCCCCATTTCAAAAGGGTTATCTCTGGGGGAAAATGAAGGGTAGGGATAATAGAAATTACTATAAAATCATTAATAGTAGTTTAATAAGGATAATCTTAACATAATGAAACAACCATATAGTGTTTAAGGTCTGCAAAATTTCAAGACAGTAGCCTCACCCATTTAAAAAATAAAAATAAATTATTTCTAATGCATTCTGAAAGCTTTGTTATGTACCAAAAAGATGCAGAAAGAATTGTAGTTACATTTGGGCCAAACAAATTTCTACTGCCAAAACATGTTTCTTTACTATAAATAGCCCTTTAAGTACCCCTTAACAGAAACTTGAAAATCTAGAGGAATTTTGTTAAAGGGTTCATGCACCAACTGATAATAATGGTGATTCTATCACAAGAGATAAGAGAAATCCTTCAAATGATAAATAATAATAAAAAAGAAAGAAGTGAAACTGATTACATTTAGTACGCGCAGGGAGAAAAACATGCAAATCAAACCTATATGATTAAGAGTTACTATTTGTCCAGCTTTTATTAAGTAGGGCAGTTCAGGTGATAAGCAAAGAGCAGCATTTATAGTAAAAAAAAGATCTTTGTTGTCAATTTTACAATATTTTGTTCAGATTTGATATTTCTTGTCTTTGAAAAAACATGTTCCTTAACGTAGCCAAGATGCCTCTGTTGTTGTAGGTTTTATCATGTTGAATGAAGCTCAAGTAATGAAAGGCGATCCTGGCAAGAAAAGGAGTAAGTTTTACAAGGTTTCATTGTTTCTTCAATAAGTTAACCCTTTTCTGCCAACTGCGGCCTGCGATATCAGCCTCGATGCCCACTGCGACCCAATGAGATATCAAGCCTCGATGCCTAAAGCGCCCTAATGTGTCCCTGGCTTACTCTTCGTCTTTGTACTTGCATAACAATGAGATCTCGCAGTGTGCAAGACTTAAATCGACAATCTGGTGATTTTCGAGATTTCCGATTCTTTTGTGAAAAAAACCCTGTTTTCGTTTTTGACTTGAGGCGATTGTAATCAAAGTGACACTATTACTTTCAATGAATTTACTGACCTACTCACGAAAGGTAATGACAATTAACTCATAGACTATACAAGGTCTGACACAAGATGATGGCGCGTGTACCCAAAAAAAAGTAGGGTGGTTTAAAAAATTTGTAACTTTTTTATTTGTTATTATTTTCTCTTCATTTTTTAAACACAGTGTTCATAAGAGATTGGCACCAATAAAAATCGGTTATGTGTCGTTAGTTTGTCTCAGTGGGGATGGGTGAAATTGAAACACTAAAAATCCTTTGGGGGTGGAGACACCATTCACACAATACACTACTTCCAATCAATATATAGATGAAAACAATGATTGGAAAACGATGAGCCTGTAAACTGATGCTGTTTCTAACTTGTAGATCTACTTGTCATACTAGTGGTGGTAGGTGTTTTGTACGTTGGCAAAGAAAACGGGTTTAGTCGAAGGCTTGCGCTGCCAGCAGTAAAACTTTTTTTTTAAATCAACCGTTCATGCTAGAGAGCTTTTTCCAGTATGAAATGGAATTAGAATTATAAGCCTAGAAGATGCTCCTTACCGCAATCGTGTATATGCGAAGTTTCTATAGGTATGGCCCGGCAACGTTATGATCGCACATGTGCGACAATTGTACTATGGCGTAAGTGTAGCGTGATCGCACCCGTGCAACAATGGTAGTCTATGAATTAAAGGCTCATAATAGTTATATAAAAGTGTATATTTTCTGAAAGCTTATTTTCTTCTCTAGTTTATTATAATTTCTTCATTGAAATTGACAGATGTTTAAGTCTAAAATTAATTTTAACTGGGACAGATTTACTTTTCATCAAAGCTGTGTCCCTTTGCTTAGGCACACAGGCTGAATAGGAAGTGAGGGCTTAGGCACACAGACTAGAATTGTGATGGGCCCTTTAGGCAGGAAAGGGTTAATGTTATATTTGTAATTATTGTAAATCTTTTCGAATGTTTTGTACTGTATGAGCATCTTTGAAGCATTAATCCTCACCCTCTTTTCCCATGTTTTCAATAAAATGTTTTTTTCATCAGGATTCTAACTTTAAGAAATTATTTATTAAATTAAATCTTTAGTTCAATTGGTATTTACACAAAAGGAATAATGAAGTATAGAAGCAACTTGTTCAACCTTTCTCAAATTGATTTGTTCCCACTTGTTTATTATTTACATTACTAAAATTTGTAGAAAAAATGAGAAATAATCAGGTAGAAAAAAAAGGAGAAGAAAAAGTCAAATGCTATGCATTTTATTCAGTATATCTTTACAGAGATTCAGACAACAATTGCCCATGGGTAGTGGAATTGGTGGCTGAGCGGTTGGGCTGCCAGACTGGGGATCATGATGTCCATGGTTCGAATCCTAGCAAAGCTAGGTCCGACGTTGTGTTCCTTGAGAAAGACACTTAACACGCATTTTCCCCACTCTACCCAGGTATAAATGGGTACAAGTACTAGCTTGGGAGTAAAAACCTGCGTCGGACTAGCGTCTTGGCCAGCAGGTGATTATTATCACCTGTTCTGCTTCATACTATTGAAACCGGGATATTCTCCGGTTCTATGGATCGTAATGGCCTTGAAGGAACTTTACTATTGCCCATTGGAGAATAAGAATCCTATGTGCATGAATGAAATTTACCTTGATTTCAGCTTGCTTTACCCGCGTCTAAATGTTAAACCCACAAATATACTTGAGTATTTGTCATTGATGACTTAATCTCTCATTACCATCCAATTGGCGCATCACCAAAAAACCATTACCACCACTCCCCCACCCTATAGAAGAGACAAATGTGTTGTTACTTCATTACACACTCGTTGTCGTGAGGTCAGGTAAGGAGCAGCACAGTCCCCTTGACAAAAAACTCAGTGCACCGTTCTGGAAACAGAAATTGGCAATACTTTAAGTATTAAAATAAATTAATAGTAATACTGTTGTTCTATCAAACATTGAGCTGGAAACGGGGAGTGTCTGCCTTGTGACTCATTTGGAGCTGGGGAAAGAAAACTTCTTTCCTTTGATTTTAAGCTTTGTTCTCCCTGAGAACACAGTAAACAAGGCTGCAAGTAAATAAACCTTGAAAACCAGGCTACCGATGTGAAGGTTTATAAACAAGATCTAAGATTGTGTTTGATGGCTTTACTTCTTACCACATGGTGTGAGTTGAATAAGAACAGGGAAAAAAACAACTTCCACCTTATTTCCCTGAAGTAGGAGTAGCAGCAGCAGCAGCAGTATTTTATTTAGTAGAGTAGCAATAGCATAGTTCAATTCTTATGTGACATATTATTTTGGTTCCTGTTTCAGTATTGTCCCTGGTGGGTCTTGGTTGTGTGACCATCTTCTTCAGCCTCCTTCTATCAGTTTTCCGATCCAAGTATCAAGGATATCCTTACAGGTAAATTGTCAATATGAGATATGTCCTAGACAAGACTCTAGCCTGTCATATGTTTTTACTCTTAAGCTGTTGCTGGTACTCATTTGTACCTGAGTGGAGTGGGAAAATTGCATGTTACATGGAACACAACATCAGAGCTGGTATTGGTAGGATTCAAACCAAGGACCTCACAATTGGAATTCTGACAACCTATTCACTTGGCCATTGACGCCATTAACCTGTGTATGTAGGTTTTTTGTTCAAGAATGGGCACTAGACCCAGACACTATCCAGAGCCAGGATTTCACCTCAAATGATTCACAGCTACCAGGATTTAAACCTTACACTTTCATGTTGGCAATAGCCCAATGATTAGGCTGTTCATCTTTGGGTAATAAGGTCCTGGATTTCAATCCTGGCAATGCTAGTGCTTGGTCCAACATTGTGTTTCTTGGGACAGACACTTAACAGTAACAACACATCAATCCAGGTGCAAATGAGTACCACAGCATCAGCTGAGGTGTAAAATCTGTGACAGGCTGGTGTCCCAGAATTTTACTTCTATATCTATGTGAGTAGTGAATGGTTCTCATTGAGAGCTGCATTTTGTAAAGGAGACATTTAGAGAACACACTTCACTTCTCTGAGGCAAATGTGCTATGGGATGAACACCATTAGATACTGCTGACATCCATCGTATGTTGTGAATAAAGGGCTTCTCGGCAAAGAGAAAGTGTGTGTTGATTGGTTGTATTTGTAGTTTACTCCTTTTACCATTTGTGGTGATCTCAGAGGGAATAGTGAGGAAATAGGAAGATGCAAGAGAGACAGATGGAATCTAATGAAAAGAAGGAAGCAGGCTTGCCAGCAGTGCCCCACCCAGAGATAACTATATGATGGACAGGATAAGTTTCAATGAAACCAACAAACAAAGGCTAGCAGTAACAGCCAATCACCCACTGATGTGTTGATACTTTCTAGCTTTACGTCTGTCTTGTTTGTGAGAGAACTATTAGTAGATTTATAAGAAAAATGATGGCCCAGCTTCAATTCATGTCAGATTCTTTATCTTCTAATACTACATGGTTTTGTCAACTTGAAATACAAATATCTTTGTAACTTTTTACTTAGCCCCTGTTGTACCTATAACTATCTCATATGTTAGTATTAGTGGTGTGTACAATCTCAGAAATCCTATTGTTACTATTAACACTTTAAATATTGGTAAGGTGCAGGATTGCATGTGACGGAGATAAACGTTTAAATAAAGGAACTCAGCTAGTTCTCTTTTGATATATGCAATTTACCCTCTTTCGATCTGTGGCATTACTTCAGACTATTTTATCCAAAACCGTCAATTTATGTCACTGAATATAAAGAAAGAAAGAAAATTTTATAACAAAAAATGACCAGATGATAAGAAGAAGTTATATAAATATTAGCTGATGTCTTATTTTTGTATTTCTTTTCAGCTTCTTATTCAAATAGAATGTTTGACAAGGAAGTCGCCGTATGAATGTCTTGACAGCATTGAAAACTTGGAGTAGGGCTACGCATTTTTATTAGTATAAATTGTTATATTTTTCGAAATATAAACTATTTAGTGCATTCTTTAAAAACCTGTGCTTGATAAAGTTCTACAAGTCATGAAATGGAAATGAGAGGTAAAATAATATTTTATGATGAAGATCTAGTGGAGTTAAATCTACTTTGTGCTTAAGAAGTAAGTGATGTCTGTCCTGTATTTTTTACATTTCATTCCAGTCAGTAGTCACATTGATAGCATTACTTTTAGTTGCAGTATTTGACTTCAAAATGTACCAATCAAAGTATGCTTATCTTACATTCAAGAATGTATGCCTTATGTTAAATTACCGAATGAAAGAAACAGCTTTGAGTATGTTTGTGTGTCTTAAGATGAATTGATGTTCTTCTGCGTCTGATAGTGTGGTGATACATGTATTTTAGATGTGAGCTAACTGTTGTTATCCGTGAATGCTGTTTTATTGATTTGTAAATTTGTAGTCTACAAGTAATATCTCATGGTGATGCATTGCTTTTGTTCATTTTCATTGGTTATGGTAATGCGTTTGTGATAATATTATTTGTTCTCTGTAATTATCGTACCTTTATTTATAATAGTGGTTTGAGAGCCACTCTTGCCTAAGAAGATCTAGCAGTGTCTGTGGATAAGTCTTTTTCCATAAATTACTTAACCTTTTTGTCCTAAAACAAGGCGGAAAAAAAATTAATAAATATTGTGCTCATATTTCTCATAGACTTCACAAGGTAGGATTGTTTATTCCAGAGAATAATGACAGATGTCCTTGTTTCTCCTTTGAAGAGTATTGGTCAATGTGTTATGTAATAATAGAAGTTTAAAGAAAATCTCTATTTTAACAATCAATTAAGTCCTTCAAAAATGCAGCGATTTTTGGATTCTAATATTATATCACAATTTATTGAAATTATATTTTCTGCCTCATTGATGATTTTGAATTTCCTTATACTTATATTTTACATGCTTATAAATAAATTGGGAGCCCATCTACTATCTCGAGCTTGTTGATTTTAAACGGGAATAGGCGTTCATATAAATGTTTATTGTTATTATAATCAAGAATCCAAGTTAAATAAGGGATAGATTTCTCGGTGATGCTGATAGACATTTTCTTTATTTTATTTTTCCTTCATTTTATTTCAAGCATTAAGAAAGTTAATATTGTTATTATACATTGATATGTATGTTTGTTTAATCTTACCACCGTTAGAATTTAAAATGCTATGCATTGATATAAATTTGAATGCTTGTTTAATTTTATCACCTTTAGAATTTGAAATGCTTTAAATGATGTAGTATTGTGGTGTTCTTAAACTGCTGTTTTGATGGGTTTTATTTTGATTTTCTTGTGTTCAATCTCATCTGTCCCATGAAGATTCAAATAAATTTGAGAGATTAATAATCTAATTCTAATGTCTGTGGGTTGTTAATGTTAATACTTTAAAACTTGTGTGTGTGTGTGTTAGAAGTCAGAAAGACTACCATCCAAACAGTTTGAGAAATTGGTCTACGACAGTGTTAGTGCTAGGCCTACTCAAAGTGGTAAGCAAGCCATTACCTGCCGGTGCGTGGGGATTAAAAGATTTGGCTGATTTTTTTATTACCCTGGATTTGCTTGATGGATTCACCAGTCCCTAGCATATTGAAAAAAGAACTGCTGGACTGCCACATCAGATAGTTTGAGAAGCTCTGGTCTAGAACAATAGGAAAGCAGCTCCATAAGAAAATGTACCGATCTTACGAAAATTTGAATTAAATAAGAATTTTTTCACAAATTGTAAACACATGTATTGTAATAGTTTATAGATGAGATTGACAGTTATTAGTTAATGATACAATACTAATGATAGTCCTAAAAACAAACATTTAGGGGGAAATGCGGTACTAGAGAAGACCATATCACTAAAAAATTATGTCAATGGCTAAATTTGCAATTAAATGGGTACAAAGACATACCAAAATTGTATTTGAGCCAAAATTTTGATTTTAGGGTTTTGTTGCCATCTTATGGTAACACCAACAAACAGCCGCCATTTTTTTTTAAACAATCTTTAGGACAATGTGTGGCTCATTCTATCGAATATTTATTTCTGAAATTTATACACATTTTTGCAAGATTTGGCTAACTTTTTACAGAGCCAATTTTGAATAAAATAAAAATTGTGGTATGGACATATTTTTTTTCTAATCAATGTGAAAATCCCCCACAATTTTCACTTTAAGAAGTAATAAAAAATGCTTCCCTAAAAATATGGATATAAAATATAAGGGGTAGAATGATGTGGTGAAATTTGCCTGAAACATTTACTTTGTGATGAAAAACATGGTTTTGAGAAAAATGAAAACATTTCATTCAAAAATTCACCTCTTACGTGGCCTCATTGCCTATTGAGAGCGCACGAGCACAACTTATACTTTATAGTTATAGTTATAGGCCAACGCGGACAGCCGTGACTCTAGAAATGCTAGAAAAACTTTTGCGACTGTAGGGGCGGATGAAAATAATATTCTTGTAGTATAGTAGTAGTAGTATAGAAGGTAGTGAATTATAGGTGCCGTCTTTTTACAATAAAGCCAAGCTACTTCATTACTAAAGTTCCACATCGTAATTAGTAATACAGTCGAACCTCTAAAATTGGGAACCTGGGAAATTGGGAAGAAATCCCAACGAACAGAATTTTTCTATATATTTTATCTCTCTGAACAGGAAGGGTCCCCGGCCAATCGGGACAATTGTCGGGTGCCAGTTCACGATGGTCATAAGCCAGACACACCAGGTATCCATTACGAAGATGTGAAATCGGCCCTTGATTGTCAAGTTACCAATACGGTACGGTGTTGACATGGGGCGCCGCTTAGAAAGCAGACTGCTGCACTGTCATGACCTTTGATGGCCAACTTAACCCGTCAATCACAAGGGTGGACCCGTGAGGAGATTTAACAATCCACAATGCATTCTTGATTGCGTGTGTCGCCTTCTACCGTCCAATGAAGCTCGACTGTGAACGATGCTTGGCACGATTTAAACTGGTCTGTGGCTAGAGTTGGAGAGAGAGAGAGACAGACAAAGACAGAGAGAGACAAAGAGAGAGAGAGAGAGAGAGAGAGAGAGAGAGAGAGACAGACAGACACAAAGATAAAGAGACAGACAGACACAAAGATAAAGAGAGATGGGAGAATGTGTGTAGTAAGAGAGAGAGAGACATACACACAGAGACAGACAGGCAGAGAGAGGGGCAGACAGATAGACAAGTTGACAAACACAGAGAGAGAGAGAGAGAGAGAGAGAGAGAGAGAGAGAGAGAGAGAGAGAGAGAGAGAGAGAGAGAGAGAGAGAGAAGAGAGAGAGAGAGAGAGAGAGAGAGAGAGAGAGAAAAGAGAGAGAGAAAGACAAAATCTCTATGTCCACGGGTAATCGGGAAACCTGGCAAATCGGGACGATTTTACGATCCACCAAGATTTCCCGATTTTAGAGGTTCAACTGCATCAGTACAACCACAACACGCAATTTGTGTTGTGTATGCAGTATTGTACTGTAGTGTATCGTACCGTACTAATAATGAACAGCGACGTCAGAGTTGTACTTACTACTACTACTACTACTACTACTACTACACACAGTGTAGAGTGTGGTCGAAGGCTTTCACAGAATGAGTTTGGCAATCTAATTTAAAAAAAATGTGATCAATCTAAGCGAGATACCTGTCATAACTAAATAAGTAAATAAATTCTTTTTTTTTTAAAGACGGCGTGATTTGAACACTGCAAACGCGTGCCTATGCCGCTAGATAAGAAAAATCATGGGACGCACACGGCTGTGCAGGCGAGGTTGACATCGGTGAGAGTTGAGAGGTCAGCGAGAGTTCGCAGTGGGCGCACGCTTAAGCGTGCCGTTACTCTTGGCGTAGGTTGTGTAACATGGCCTTTTGAAAACAACTACAAACACCACAAGACGGAAGAATACCCTATCATTTGGCTAAAAACATAAAGATCAAAGTTTATTTGTTTTCCTGACACAGTTTTAATCAGACATTGTCTTACATGAGGGAGACCTATATTAATAGGTATAAACCGGGCAAAGTTTGACATATTTAATGACATCATCTTACTTCTTTCATGCCGATTTTCGCACATTTTACTCCATTAAAAAAAAGTATACAATGAGAAAGAATAATAATTTACCGTTTTAACTGTAATTACTATAAATCCCCCCACCCCGGTCTGGTTTTCTGATAATTGGCATTTACGTACTGTTACCTCTAATGCACACATCATGGCGTTGTCGATTGAGAGCACTCAGCTTCTGATTGACCTTGGTGTGCGTTTTACTAACTCAATTGTCTTTATACGCACAGTTGTATCATCCAGTACATGAACATTCCTTGGAAAATATAATGTTATTTCTGCTTCCTTGGAAAACAATAACGTTATGCGACATACTGCTATGCGATATAGATGACTATTGTTAAACGGTTTGTAAGGACACACCCTCCATTGTGTTTGGTTAAATAAGCGAGATATTTAGTCACAGTTCACCACATAAAATGTACAGTTGCCGCACAATAAAGCCGTAGTGAGAGATGCTACAGTGTATGTGTTGATAATGTTTTAGTTTTATGGTTTTTTTTCTCGGTTGTACTAGTGATTGTAATCGTTTGGGATGTTTGTAAAAGGCTGGTATTCAGGACTATGTGTAGTTGTGATGATTCATTTCTTATTGCATTTGCCCTCTTCTCTAGTTTTGCAACCAGTGAATGAATAAGCTCCCGCCCTGTTCACCTAATAATAATAAACCTAACCCCAGTCTGTGTTGTTCAATAAAACGAATGCAGTGTCTTTCTAATATATGATGTTTAGGAAGGATACTTATGAACTTATAGGGAACAATTTACAGTACAGTTTCATGTACTTGTCTTTTTTGGTGTGAATGAGGGCTATAGTGTTTTCATCTATTGTGTGTGTGAAATGAGTGAATGAACTAAATGCGTCATTGATGCTATTGAATTGATCTCTGATCTGAAATGATTTGTCCAGTATGTTCAGGTTGTCTGTACATTCCAATGTTTTTGATACGATTTGTTTTGTGAGCTGTGTATACACATTGTTTGGAAAATACCGATGGTAGTGATTGCCTATGAAATTTCTACTATGGTATGACTGGGATGTGATTTTGTTTTTCTGTAAGATGTTGTCGAGAGAGCTGCAGATAGGTTCACATCGTTGTATTAAGCTCAGCTTTTTCTAGCCATTTGCAACTAATTCAAATTTTGTCTTCCATTTCTTTTTCTTCTTCCTGAGACTGAGAGTGAGACGCCACAAAAACGTTTCACTGAAAAAAGTTAGATCTAGCAACTAATTTGTTGTGTTTTAACCAATTACCCCATACATTTTAGTTTTTGACATATTCATTCTTGCAAGCACTATTTCCGTATATAAACCTGTCTATTTCATCTGCAGCATTCTCTAAAAGCCTGTGGTGTACTCGGTGTCGGAAGACCTACTCCTGAATCAAGGGAAGTCACTAAGTAATTCGACTCTTCTGCGCTGAGAAGATAAATAAAGTCCCTTCCCGTGTGTAAAATACCAAGGCCGACTGCGCGTCGGTTCATAGAGAAAAAATAGTAAAAACAAGGCCGACAGGGGTGTGGTCTCGGGAGCGAGCGGCTTATCGCTTGAGGCCAACACATGTGCGGTCATGGTAGTGAGTGAGTTAAGAGTAATTCCCAGGAGCAGTGTAGGTATGGTGGTACTACTCTATGTAAAGGAATGTTGAGTATTGGTGGGTGAATGCAGTTGTTGAATGCAGATGCATGTTTCTTTAGGCCTTGACCATGTAGGATGTATCTCTGGTTGTCGCTATGGAGCATGTCAAAGATCTATTGGGCGCCTCACTGTTCTGCTCAAAATGTATCTCCTCTTTCTTATGAGACACCAGAGACAAGGATATGTACCACAGGCACCAGAAAGGCCATAAGCTTTTGTTAAAAAATCATAATCGCCAAAAATGAATAATCTTATCTTTCTATCTTTCCATATCATACCATCTAGACTTTCAGGCATGGCACAAGTCATTAACAAGATTGTTATGTGAAACAATGGAATGAGCCATCATAAGAAAATCTTGCTATAGAAAGACAAGGCTAAAATGAGGTTAGAAGAGCAATGTAAAAAAGCGTTGTAACAAACCTTTCATTCTCTTCAAAGCATAATGACACTGTCTTCTTATTTTACTACAATAAACGAAGGGATTCAGGCTCCAAGCAAAAAAGTTGCCACATATCTGATTCTAAAACAAGGGCAGCAATTTGGCGTGCTAATCACCCCATTAAACTTTGAAATTTTGTAATTAATAATAATAAGGGAATTGTAAAGCTCATTTTTTTAATACGCTTTTTGAGATTTTTATGGTTTCTCCTGTCCACATTAATTTATCTTATCATTTTCAAATTGCACATGCCCCCCCCCCCCCCCCCCCCCCCCCCCCCCCCCCCAAAAAAAACTTCCTCTTTTTGCCAAGCAATCTCCCACTTTTTCTGTTGTTGAGGTTGGCAGCTCTGGTAAACCATGTGCTACAGACAAACATCTTCAATCATTGATATAAAATTATTTCAATACAATTTTTACAATATTTTATTCCATTCTTTACATTTCAAAATGTCATAACAGAACAAACAAATACATGGATAGTAACATCACTATCAATCAGATTCTGATTCAGCCACGTCCATACTTTCATCAGAACTCCCATATGTATACGAAAGCTCCGGTTTTTCATCATCCGAGGAATTGCGAACGCCATCTTCATCGTCCTCGTCGCCATCCGCCGTTGCATCCTTTTGTCTCTTTAAACGGGATAGAGAAAGCAGGTATTGCGTGGCATACTTGTTATGGTCAGCGCTGGAGAACAAAAATAAAAGACGTAATGCAAAAATTAGACCAAAACACACATGACAAAGGTCAACTCCACTAAGAGTTATATATAATATACTAATACAAAGGAGCCACAGTGGAGTGAAGTCAAAGGTGAAAAACGAGAATAAGTGACAACTCCACTAATAAAGACAGAAAAAACGAGAAATATCTAGCACACTAACTAAAACATCACACAATGAGAACCAGAAAGGAGGAAGAAAGAATGAAAAAGACGGTGATGATAAGAAGAATGAGTAGAAGGGAAAGTGAAGAATATATAGGAGCGAGAATGGAAGGTTAAGATCTAGAATGAAATAAAAACATGAAAATAAGTAAGTAATAAAAGGCGAAAAGGAGAGAAAGAAAAGAGAAAAAGAAGGAAAGAAAGAAAGAGAGAGAGGTGTGAGTATAGGAAACAAGAACGAAAGAAGAGGATAAGACTAGATCTATATCTCACTGGGCCTAGAAAGAAGAAATGATTGAAAAAGGAAGTATCAGTCAAGGCAAAAATTTACAATCAAGGTGCGAAATGTATATATGAAATTGTATCAATACATTTGTAAATGTCTAGGGAAATTATCCCCCCCCCCCCCCCAACTAACACAAACTGACATTAATAACATATTCTTATTGGTGCCATATAAAAGTATCTATTTCATCTCACACCATTATCACAACAGATTTTGGATGGTTTTAATTTATGATACGAAGACCATGATTTATCATCAAGGTTATCATAAAAACTGCTTAGTAAACAAAAGGGTAATTTATGTAAAGTAATATAACATACAAGTACAAGATCTTGGGTAAAGCAGGATAATACAAAAGGTACAAGAACTATGATTATGAGTAATTTTAATTTAAACAAGGACAACCAGTCAACAAGATTTAAGAAAGACAATATCATTTCACAATATATAAATGATTTTCAAAGAATAGTGTCAGGTAGTTTAATACATAATTACATTGGTGATTCTAAATGTTATGAATTAAGTTATTAACTGCTCACGATGATGATAACTATGATGTGATACCTATATAAACTATTATATCCAAAATACATTAGTGACAGGGTAAGAAAAGTGAAGGCACTCACATTTTTCCTCAAGTCATCATATTTCCTGGTAACATTTTTTTGCAACGTCCTAAGAGATGGCATGATTTGCTGAGAGCGTTGTTTCAACTTGGGACCATGAGATGTAAGAATGGGTAGAAGCCATAACAAATAGAACTCAATGTGGGCGGAAGATTCAATCATAGTGGCGGTGAAAGATAACAATTTGTCGATATAGGTGTCTGGCAAGTTCTCAATGATGACAGAAGCTGAAATGAATCACATGAATTTTGTTTTATTGAAAACATAGATTGAATAGAACGTAGGATTACATTTTTGTTTGTTTGTTTGATTCTGTGGAGTAAATCTTGTCCAACATGGCAGTGATCTCAGGGTTCGTAACTGACTAATATTACTCTTACTGTTTGGGTGGGACATTAAATACTTAAAAAAATCAAAAACTTCTATCAATATTTGAACATATGAAGCGCTCCATTAGAAAACGCAATATATCCACATGTCTCAAAATGGAAAAAAAATTAAAAGTTTAGAAATGTGTTACTCTTGTTCATGATCTGTCAGTGTCAGATGAATAACTGTTATCTTAATGTATCATGGACATAGAAGATGTTTAACAGTGATAACCACTTAAATGAGACATATCGACGTGAACGTCGCAAACCGTGTGAGTCCTTTGGATGTACTTTTACCAGAATTAAAGCTTAAAGTTCATCTTTTTTTCAAAACGCGACATATCCATCATCTGCATTCTTCACAAAATGCGATATAGCCAGAAAATATGAAAAGTGAAACCAACCCTCTCTTAAGTAATAAAATATCAATGGAATAGACCCAGTTTTAAATATCAAGGATTAGGCCTAGTTTTAAATGTCAAGGATTAGACCTACTTTTAAATATCAAGGGAATAGTTTAATGTATCAAGGAAAAAACCCCAGTTTTAAATGTCAAGGAGAAAGACCCAGTTTTAAATCTGAAGGAAAAAAGACAGTTTATAGTGTCAAGGAAATAGACTCAGCTTTAACTCTTAAAAGCCGAATTATTTCTTCCTTTTCCGGAAATTTTTTGGGTCTAGGATGCGTGCAGACGACTTATTTCAAAATATTTATAACAAGCTTCAGAATAGAGATAGAAAGACAAATCATACATCAAAATAACAGGAATTAAATGCAGTTTCAAATCAACATCAATAAACTAATGATGGGCTCACTAGATCTATCAGAATCGTCACTGTCTTCCATAGGTAAATCACCATCAAACTCAAACAAATTATCATCAGATTCACTCAGTTCATCATCGTCTAAATCAGAACCTTCATCAACGGTACAGAGTTCTGAGGCTTGTTGTGCTGTCAATCGTCAAGCACGGCCTCGGAAAGGTGTACTAGATTAACTAGCAGAAGCCATATTTGTAAACAAAAATCATCTGATTTACAGGATTGAAGAAAAAACACAAAAAAGCAAAAAAAATGCAGAAAACACAAGATTTTCCAGTTGTTTTCGTTCTTTCACTTTCATGTGGCATGTGAATAAGTAGAGTGATTTCCTTTTGATTATAAAATTTATACTTGAGTCAAACTAAATAATTGTTCAGTCAAAACATGAATGGCTGCCGAACGCTGACAGTATTGTTCAGGGCTTTAAGAGTTAAGTGTCAAGGAAATAGACTTCCAAGGAAATAGACTTTTTAAGTCAAAAATCAAGGAAATAGACCCAATTTTAAGTCTGAGGAAAAAAAGACTCAGTTTTCAGTGGGTCACATCAGGTTTTTAATGATAAGGTTCACAATGATTGTGATTAAGCATTAAACCAGACGTAATACTATCTTCAAACATTTTTCTTGAAGAGCGCAGTTTGAAATAATATACAAAATAATCCCTTCTCTCTTCCCACAACAATTTCCCCCCCCCCCAAATTAAGCTATCAGACGAAAAGGCAGGAACCAAAGAAAATTACCGTTGTAGGCAGGAATTGATTCTAGCACCTCCTGAATCAGCGACTGCTCATTGAGACGAAAGCTCAACATCAGAGCTGCAGAGTACTCGCCCTTATTTAATGTCGTCTTCACATTGTCAGGTGTTATGTCTATGTCTAGGTCGAAGGGATCAAATACCAGATTCTGGTCTAGAGAATACATCAGAAGGCCCTCTGTGGTACATGCAACCCAGGAACGACCTATAAAGGAGAGAAAGAATGAAACAACATATCACACAGTAGTTACATAAACAGTACAATAGTTGCAGCTTTTAAGTAACAGACTGGAATTGTCCAACCCAGAAATAATATGTGATTACAGTTACAATTTTTAGAGTATTTCTTGACCCTTTTTAGGCGGGTCTCGTATCTTTGCATGTTGCTGGTCACTCTAAGCACACCTACACTAATGGCGGGTCCCGTACGTTTGCATCACTCCTGGCCTTCCAGCAAGATAAAGCGTAAGTGGCCGGTCCCGTATAACTGCACTGCCGTGCAGTCAAAGACGGGTTTTGGGAATGCCTCTATTCTGACCAATTACGCTGATCAACCCAAGCCACGCCAAACAGAGAAAGTCTATTATTCTAAAGGGGTAAAAGTGATAGTTCATTTCCGATTCTAACACACTCAATATATTCTTATAAAGAGATACAACACACAGGAGCTCTATCTCAAATGCAGGCTGTGGACCCTCTGCAAAGTGGACAAAACCAAAGACTCTTATCTTCGTATAACCGACGCAAATTCTGGACAGAAGTCAATTACTTCAGTAACCAGCTCCACCCACAAGCAAGAAATAATGATTGATATAAATAAAAGATATCAGTGGCCATTCAAATTGCACACCTATGGTCAGCCTGAATGGAGGGCGTGACCTTCAGTCAATAGAAAGAAACCATGTTCAGGGTTGACCAATCAGGGGAGCATTGTATTGATGGTTATATTGTCAAACGTCACATACGTCAAAAATACATCTCCACCTCTTTTTCACATAAGAAGAATGAAGAGATTAGAGTGTTGAAAGTACAAGGGGACATTGAAGCTTTCATCTGAGTTCAGTGACCAGCAACAAAGGAACTTTGACCTCTCAAACAGGTCCATTTCACATGGTCATGATGACATGTGGTATCTGGATAAGAGGAAGGGCGGCTATTTGAAGTGTATAGACATTAGAAACTACAAGTCTATCTTCCTACTGTATAGAAAGGACTAAGGAGGAGACTTACATCCAAAAGTGGGGGAAGATGTAAAAAACTATTGGGTTGCATAAGGGGTGGGGGCTGCTTGGGAGGAGGTGGATTTCTATTGAACTGTAGGAAGGGAACAGCCAAGAATACAAAACGATGGTTACTCATGTCATTGTAAATGAGAAGAAAGGGTGATACTAGTGATAGACATAGGATAGGAGGGAGTTTTCAAAAGCATGGGAAGCATGTAGCTGAGGAGAGGTGTTAGGTCTGGGATAGAGCCCGTTGCCACAGCTGGGGTGATACATTTGTGAAAGCAATAAACCAAGGGGCCTGTTTCTTTCATCATGGGAATGTGTTACCTATGCACATTGGACTCCGTCATGGGATTAGCGAAAGGCGGTTGGACATTTCCTCTAGTATTAGTATTATAGTTCCATCATCTTATTTAGATGTGAGAATGAAAATGATTCCTTTAGAAATAAAGATAAATGTTGTTCATTGAAACTCTACTACATAAAATTTGACACGGTTAGCCACACTATTATTGAATGACTGGAGTAAAACCTGACCATGCAGCCACGTGTCCCCCACCTCCCGCTCTATATGTTACCTCATATCTCTCTCCTCCTCTCATTTTCTCCGTCCTCTCTATTCGTTTTTCTTTCTCTTCCTCGTTCTCTTTATGTCTCCTTTCTCTTTCTCTCTCCCCTTTCTTTCACTCCCTCCTCTCTCTGTGTCTCTCTTATGGCAGTTATGAGGCTTGCTCTGTTCATGAACATTGTGCGATGGGTTGTTGCACCGATGGCTCTATTAGTATTAGTTTCGTCCAGCATTGTTTAGTGTTTATTTGTTTCTATGTCTCCTTGTTGCTTATGAAGGTTGGGCACACTGAAGATTCCTTGGTCCTGACCCATGTTCTATCTATTAGTATTATACCTTTCATATTCCTCTTCATTAGTAATGGGCCAACTGCAGTATTATTCCTTTTCATGTTTAGTAAAAGTAGGCTGTAATAGATGTTATTGTTAGTAAACAATGCAATATAAACAGGATGACAATAACAAAATGAATTGCCCACTATGTCACTTTACTCAACGAAGATCAAAAACAATCACAATAATCACAGATACGCCGTGGTCAAGCACGGCAGCCTCGTCAGCGAGGCGAGAAAACTATCGGTGCCACGTGCGGAAGCCTCATACACAGCAGAACAAGATTATCGATCAATATTGAGGTCAGCCGGCAGGTTAGCTCTGCAAGGGTTAACACTATAAATTCAGAAAACTTAGCAAATAAGATCTACACGACAACAATTTATTAAGTATAGAGTAGACAAAGATGGTAAATTTCATCAAAATTTCAGCCCTTCTAGTTCTAGACAAAATCCTTAATAATAAAATTATGCCCCAAGACTCATCCATTTAACATTATTAATAATTCTATTTTTTAATCCGCTGCATGTAAGCCATGAAATAACAAGATTTACAACATAATGCAAATGCAAAGCCTGGTACAATTTCAAGTCTAGTTTATATTTAGATCTACATAAGATGATTACAAATTACCTGTGGGAGAAAATTGTAAAAAGTAGACGCGATTTCCGGTTTCCAAAACCGTGAACTGTGATCTCCTTTTTGACTCCAGGTAAAGCTATGGCTGTACCGTCGTCCCCTTGGCCTGTATCTACCAATGACAGGCTTCCCCACTCCGTCATTTTTCTCTTGTCTAGAAATTCCTACATAAAGAAGAGGAAATAGAAAAACAAATGAAAAAATGTTTTGCATTCATTATCTTCTCTCACTCCCCCTCAATGTATGGTAAAAGAACAACCAAAACCAGCTTTCACTTTTCAGCTGGTGTGTTTTTCCAGGAGGCAACGGCTGGGTTACTGACTTTGAACACTTTCTTTCTTTATCAGTTCCCATTCTACCATCCGGTGTATGGGTAATTTTGAACACACGATATTTAATTACTTCCATTTATATAATTCTTTATCTAAAACCATAACTCCACATCAGAAGAAAAACACAACTCTGAAACAAGCCAAAACATATAGTGTGTGTGAAGCAATCAAAACGTTACTGCCAAACCAGATGTCTAGGTACTTAATGGGTAGGTTTAAATTGCAATGTAAAGGAACAACAACATCAACATTGGAAGCCGGCCATTCATTATTACTTTAAATGTATATGAGTGCTTGCAAATAATCTATATTGTTTGTTTTGGACATAAAATATTCATTATTGTTTAATCTAGCTTAGAATGACATGTGGTTTTCAGCACTTAGAGGCTATGGTTTAAGATTTACACGAGATGAAGTGATAAATTTCTCAGTCATGTATTTATGCTAATTCATTTATGAATTAGCATAAATACATGACTGAGAAATTTGTGAAACTTACATCAAAACTTAAATTGAACAAAGCCTGAAAATAATTCTCAGCATTGGACAACACAGTAACACACCTAAAATAAAACTCTATTATAAGTATAATGCAGGTACTGCTTTTCTTTAAGGGGTGTCAAAGAGAGTGTACTTTCATTGTTACAACTAACCTCCATTCCGTCGAAGGAAAGATTGCAGGATATCGGAAACTTTTTCATCAACATTTGATCAGGAATAGAATAAATGCAAACATTCCTAGACCTTCCAGCAGCTAGAATACACTGACCATCTGCACTGTAACACAATGTCTCAAATGCTCTGGGGAAAAAAGAAAGAAATGAAATAATTAAAATTATGGAGTGTTGAGGCCTAGGTGATCAAATTTATTACGCTAGTTGAATCCTTCATTCTTTGCCACTGCTCTTTAGGGATGTTTAAATTAAGAAAACAAAAAAACCCCATTGCCTATTCTCCTTTCAAAAATGAGAGAAAAATCCATTTTATCCCCAACATGATCTTTTGATAGATATCTAAGACCATTCTAGATGTCTGAAGAAAGCTGAAACCAAGTGATTCGTTTTTAACTATTCAAAAAAATCACTGATTAGATCTTAACAGCTACATTTCAAAATGGCCAAATTTGAAACTACTAATGCATACAGTTACACTAGCTAGATAACAGGACTATGACACAGTCCCACCCTGCATTGACAATTTCATAGGCAGCTATTGAATGCAATAATGTTATACAGAAAGCCACCCCCAAAACAAATTTGAAGAGCAACTTACTTCCCTTCGGCAGATGTCTTGGCAGAAATTTTATCGGTTTCCTTACGGAAATAACCCAGATCATGTCTTCCCTCGATGGAGTGTTTCTGCTGAGATGAGTTGACATCCCAAAATGTGATGTGAGAATTGAGAGTCGCTACAGCAAACTCCTTGCCATCGGGTCGAAATGCTACAGCCATGACTGGCAGGAAGTAAAAAGTTTGTAAGTTTCATTCTTGAAAGGTGCAATTTTTTGATGAATGAAAACATGACATAGAACAAAAGAAGATATTAAATAGCATAAAGATAACAAAAAATGTAAAGAAAATCAGTGAAATACAGTTCTGACAATCAATGAACAATTTACATACAAAAACATGTTTATGAAAATGAAAGATTTATTTATTCCACTTGTCAACGTCTATAGATATTGTCATGCTTTGCCATCTTAACAGAGAGACCTTCAAACATTTCCCCCCCCCCCCCCCCCCCCCCATTGATACCTCACCCCAAACCCCTTTTAAGAAGTCTTGACACAAAGGAAAGGACTTACCATCTGAATTCAAACCAAGAGCTTCTCTTGCATTTCCCTGATCGTAAACTCCCCAAAGTCGAGCAGTTTTGTCCCATGATCCACTCAACAACAGCCCGTCGCACGGACTGAAATCTAGGGAGCTGATTGGTCCCTCATGCCCAGCCAATGTCTGTGAAAAAAAGAAGAAGAAGAAAATTGAATAAACTATCATGTACAAGTGTTTCGTGAAAATTCCTCAAGTGCATTTTTGTTTGTTTTCTCAATTCCTGCATGCCTGATCTCAGTTATATTACTTATATACACACACTCCAAGTACAACTGAAGCACAGATTAAATCACCATGTGTGTCACAGATCAAAATACCGTGCTAATGGCAGCCATATTGGATTTTATACTTTTTCAAAACGCTAAAACTCAATGTGTAATTATCCAAAGTCCATCAAACTTGAGATATAGGAAGAAGAAAGACATATAAGAGTTGTAAAAGATCGGATTTTAGATATCTGGTCTAGTTATTAAGAAAAATAATATTGCAAAAATAATTCCACAAAATCTCGAAAAATACAATTTTTTTATACTAAATCGTCAATAAAATCAAAAACGTTGAATTAAAAAAAAAAAAAGCCTCTTTCACAAATAAGGCAATTATATGAAGAAGCTATAGCCCAAATTTGATTAAAATATAGCGGTAACTTTTTAACTTTTTAGAAAAACGTTTGCAAAAAAAGCTAGTTTTGTATTTCTGAAACCAAAAATATGAATGGGATTATTTTACGAACAAGAGCTTATGATTTTGTAGCATCGGTACTAAATCTACTGTGTATCAAACAGGACAGACTTCCCCTCTACATAAATATCACATATGACAGGCATTGCCTCCTTTTTCATTCACATATCTTTAAATATTTAGGAAAAAACTTGAGTAAATTTATAACATTTTTCAATAAAAAGAGGGCACAAAAACACATTTACATATAGTTTTCACGTTTTTTACTATCGCAGACTGATTCTAGAAGGGTTATAGCATATGAAAATGTCAATATCTAAAATCCAATACTCTTGACCCAAACTTTAGGATTTAGCCCATGAGATTTAATTCCCAAACATGGAGAAGAACATTGAAGAAAGAGAGAACAAGTGCAGATGGAAAATCTGGAGTGAAGCAAGGGCCACAGCAAGCAACAAAGAGGAACGGAGACAATCTGTTACGGCCTTATGTGTCACAAGGCTCAAAGTAAATGGATGAGATAAGAATTTTAATTTATCTTCTGTATGCTGTAGTGCTATATTTAATCAGCCCTCAATTGTAAAAATGTTTACAGAGAAAAAACATAATCCAAATAATTATTTTTACAAATAATAAAATGTCGCTCTGAAGCTAAGTAAAAGTGAGTCAGCACACAATCAGACCAACCTGTAACAGCCTGCCTGTCTTTAACGTCCAGACGTAAATCTGAAATTCATTGGTACCACCAGCACATATGATTTCACCAGCAGAATCCACGGCTAAACAAGAAAACTGATCTGGCTTGGGAGATGTGAAGGTCTTATAGTTGCGGTATCTTAATAGATGAAAAATGTACACGTCATCGAGTAATTGATTGATTGATGTTTGTCCTGTGCACCATATACGGTGATCTCAGGGGGAATTAATTAAGAGGAAACAGCAAGGTGCAAGAAAGATGGGTGAAAGGAAAAAGTAAGACATACCAGTAGTAACCATCCACTCTTTAAGTAAAACACTCAACCCTTACTTGAATTAATTATAATAAAAAAGAAGACCTAAATCTACATCTCTCTCGCGCCGCTAGCCTAACATTGCATTCCTCATCGTAGAAAGTTAGATCTAGGTGTAATTATACCATGTAATTGTAATGCATCACACGTAGATCTACATCTCTTCTCTAGCTCTCAATTTTCCAAACTTTCCTTCCTCATAAGTGTTTCTGACTCTAAAGCCTGACACTCCACCACACACGACACCTTGATCCATACGAACGCACACAATTTATTGACGATGATGCTTTGTCTAATGTAGGAAAGTAGATCTAGATCTATATTTCTCTCTCTCTCACACACACACAAGACAAACATTACATTCCTCATCGTAGAAAGCTAGATCTAGATTTAATTACATCATTACGTGTAGATCTATTCTTTGCGTAGGCTACATCTCTAGCTCTCATTGTTTCAAATTTCCCTTCACCTCAAGCGTTTCTGACTCATACTCTTACACAACACATAGATCTAGGTCATAATATTATGAACTAGGCTTTGTCTAACGCAGAAAGAAGATTTCTCTCTCTCTCTGTGAATGTGTGTGTATCTCTCTCTCTCATAAACATCTGACTCTGTTGGCTCTCTCATCTTTTAAAACCTGTCATTGTATTAGAGATCTTGTCTTAGTCCCAGGCTTTTATCCCGGTATAACAGTAACATAATCCTTATTTTTTTCAGTTTCAGGCTCGTTCAAGTTGTTGCGCCAACCTTGGGCTCAGTATTTTCGTTACTTTAGTGTTATATGTTATTCTGCAAGCTTATATTTATGAGGGGAAAAAAGAATTCGTAACTTTTGAACTTTGCATTGATTGTCACTTTTGGAATTTCTTCCTCCTTCTCCCCACCCATTTTCGTTTTTTGCCCCTTCCGGACAGGCCATGCTTGATCACATGATTTCCGGAACATCTTAGGGAGATTTTTGGCATCTCTAATAAACACATTTTCTCCCCAAGAAAACAAATGGTGATGTAAAACATAAATATTTATATTATATACGATAAAGACAATACGAGTTTCAACAAAAAGAAAAATATTTCAGATTTGCTGCAAAAGCATAAAAATTCTTGCATTAAATTTCATGACTCATAACCAAAACTATTATTGAATCAGTGCTGATTAAGAACATTACACTCAGCTGACTTTGAGCTTTATCTCAAAATTTGAATTTATGTGATTTAAAAATAGGTATTTATGATATTTGACTATAATATATGTTAAGAGATAGCTGATAACAGGCTATAGTAAAGACATCTTAAGGTCATAATAAATTTTCTTACCTTGTGAGATCAAACACCCGAACAGTCCCATCTAGAGAACTTGACAGCACACTTTTGCCATTTGCAGTCACTTTAACTCCAGTTATTTCCCCTGTGTGCTCAGTGAATGTGACAAAGCAAAACCCAGAGACTGAATTCCAAACCTTGACCTATGAAAGACAAACAATACGACAAAAAGCATGAGAGATCATAGTATTGTTTCTTGCTTCAAGGCTACATCAACACGAAGAAAAAAACCTAAAAAAAAAAAAACCACCAACATTTCATTATACTTCTTATACAAATAGTTTGTTTTATGTCTGTTGCAGTTTATTTGATTTTTTAATATTTCTAAACAAGCACGTTATAGTCCTTCCCATGTGAAATCAAATTTGATTATTAGTTTGAGTCAGTACTCAATTCTGAGACTATGCAGGTAGACGTAGACTATACTATTCCAACTTTTTAATGATTAACCTAGTTGAAAATGGCGGGTTAGCTGAATGAAAATTCTGCTCAAAGACGGTGAAAAAACAATGAAGTTGAGCTCAATTAAATGGCACTTCTAGAAGAAAACTTTCTGATATGAAAACAATCCTGGGATAAATTAAAGCCCACATGCTAAATGTGGTTACTCTACGTAAGTGGCTTATCAACAGTGTTTGGCGAACAAAGAACGACCAATTCAGAATCATAATATATATAACTACTTTCCCGTTTCGGAAAACCTAATGAGGCACAAAGAGAATAAATAAACTTTCTCACTTTTCCATCTCCTCCACCAGTAACAATATTTTGCCCGTCAGGGGAGTACGTGACACAGGTCATGGCATCAAAGTGACCTTGTTGTTTAAGAATGTACGACTCTGACTGCCACTCCCACACCAGAAGCTGACCCATGCGACCCGACGCCAATGCAATCCAATCACCGGTAGCGTTGATGGAGATGGAGTCAATGCTCTGTTCTGATATACTGATGGAAGAAAAATTAGTAAAAATATTGGATTGGAGGTCAGTTAAATTGGTGTCATGTCTTGAAAATCACTAAAAATATTGGATTGGAGGTCCGGGCAGTGGACAGGTAAGCACCTGTACGGGGAGTAGATGATCCCGCCCTCCACAAGTCTCCTGCTGCCTTGCAGGCGGGTTTTGGACAACCAAAGGTTAAGGGAGTTAACCCTGACAGAAAACAACCTGCTGCCTTGCAGGCCGGTCTTGGTTGATCAAAGGCATAGGGAGTTAACCCTGACAGCAAAATAACAACCTGCTGCCTTGCAGGCTGGTCTTGAGTGAGTCACGGCTAATGGAGTTAACCCTGACAGAAAATAATAAGGCCTGGTAGGGGGCCTCAAGGTGACAGCCCCACCATCTACCTAGGTACAGTGGGCTAATCCCCTGCTTATCCAAAAACAAACAGATTCAGAGAACTAAATATAATATAACCGGCTTGATCCTTCAAAGACGAACATGGAAACGAATAAGGACTGTGATTTTTGGAACATGGAACGTTAGGGCAATAAATGGAAAAGATTTAAAATTAGTTGAAGGACAAGGAATAGAAAATGTAGGGACCGAATCATATCTTAATCTTCTCAGGAGTAGATGTCAAAGATAGAGCTAGAGCAGGAGTAGGCCTTCTAGTGCATAAAAGGCATGAAAAGCTACTAGAAAGTTGGAAATTGATAAGCCAACGGCTATTAGAGGTAAACATTAAACCAAAAGGACGAGAAATTAAATTATTAATAGCTTATGGACCAAACGAAGACGCAACTAAAGAAGAAAAATATATCTTTGAAAACGATTTAAAATAGCTGCAGAGAATATTAAACCCAAACAGGAACTAATGCTTTAAGGAGATTTAAATGCTAGAGTAGGCAACAATGTAGAAATGTCAGGAGGAGTAATAGGTAAAGAAGGAGAGACAACAACTTCTCCTAATGGAGAGAGACTAATAGATTTTTGCCTAAAGAATAACATGAAAATAGCCAACATCCTTTTTTTCTCATAAAGATATCTACAAATATACAAGAGTAAATGAAGACAGGTGAGAAAAGTCAATCATATACTACATAATAGCAGCTCCCCTTTTTACAGTACATTGGATGCAAGAGTAAACAGAGCAGCAGAAATATTTAGTGATCATCACTTAGTGATTGCCAAAATGAGATTACTGACTGAAGAAAACAAACAGAAAAGGAAAGAGAAGAAAGCTACTAAACTAAAAATAGAGGGACTAAATAAACCAGTTGTAAAACAAGTATACCAATCTAGGATAAAAAGATTTATCAGTGAAAGACAGATGGATCTGAATGATATCACAATAGAAGAAAAATGGCAAATGTATAAAGAAACACTCCTCAGTTGTACGGAAGAGGTATGTGGTAGGAAACAAATTAAAGGAGATAGGAAAAGAACAGCATGGTGGAATGAGAATGTCAAGACTAAGATCAAAGAAAAGAAGGATGCCTAGAAGAAATACTTTCAAACAACCAGACCAGAGGATAGGATAGATTACGTGAATAAAAGAACTATCACCAAAGAGGAATTTAGGAAAGCAAAACAGGAATAATGGGAAGAGTTTGGACAGAGATTTCAAAAAAGCTATCAAGGAAATCAAAAGCTGTTCTGGGGGGCTATAAAGAGCATGAGAAAGACCAAAGCATGCCCAATACCACAAATTAAGAATGCCAAAGGAGAAATAATGAAAGAAGACATGGAAACATGGAGAAAGCATTTTCACCAATTACATAATCCCTCCAGAATGTATGAAACAAGGAATAAAGATCAATTAGTAAGAGTAACAAGTAATCCAGAGGAGACAGCTGAAGATGTAGATATATCAATGGAAGAAATCCAAACAGCTATAAGAAAAATGAAATTACGAAAAGTCCCAGGAGCAGATCAAGTTTATCCAGAAATGATTAAAAACCAAGGGAGAGAGGCAGACAAACTACTACATGCAATATGCCAACAAGCATGGAAGTCCAAACAGGTGCCAGACGACTGGAAAAAGGGAACGGTAGTACCAATACATAACAAAGGATCAACTATGGAATGCTCAAACTATAGAGGGATATCACTACTTAGTGTTCCAGGAAAAGTATACGCCAGGATACTGGAAATGAGACTAAGGAAAAGAGAAGAGGATCAGATTGAATAGTATCAGAGTGGATTCAGACCAGGAAGAAGTGTACAAGACCACATATTTACAATTGGACAAATAATAGAAAAATTCCCTGAGAGAAACATTGACATGCACCTGTGTTTTACTGACTTAGAAAAGGCATTTGACACTGTGAGGAGAGACGAACTATGGCATTCCTTAAAAGAACACAATGTAAAGCAAAATTTAATAGAAGCCATTAAAAGTTTTTACAATAAACCAACATGTGCAGTGAGAATAGCTGGAAACATATCTGCAGAATTTGAAGCAGATATAGGAGTAAGACAGGGCTGTATCCTAAGTCCTCTTTTATTTATCACATTTATGGATTCAGTCGCAAAGGCATCCTCAAAAATGAAGAAAATGAATGTAGGTATGTGGAAGCTCAAACCAGTAAATGTATCAAAGAAAACCAAAACAATGCTAGTAACTAGGGAAGCTAAAACACAAAATCTTAAATTGGGCAAGGAGAATTTAGAACAAGTTCAAAGCTACAATTACCTAGGAGTAATGATTAACTCAGAGGGAAAACTAAGAGAAGAAATCAGCCTGAGAATCAAAAAGGCAAGTGCAATATATAACCATCTAGGAAAGGCAAACAATTTGTAGGTAAGCAAGAATTGTCAACAAAAACCAAAATGGCAGTATACAATTCAGTTTATTGTCCTATTCTCTATGGCAGCAAAACCTGGACCTTAGACAGTAGAGAATACAGTAGAGTACAGGCAGCTGAAATGAAATATTTAAGAAGAGTAGTAGGGAAAACTAAAAGAGACAAAATCAGAAACACAACAATAAGAGATCAATTGGAGGTTGATTTACTTCTCTCTCTCTCTCATTCTCTCTATTGGTGTCATGTCTTGAAAAATCATCAAAAATATTGGTATTGGAGGTGAGTTTAATTGGTGTCATGTCTTGAAAATCATTAAAAATATTGGATTGGAGGTTGGTTTAATTGGTGTCATGTCTTGAAAATCATTAAAAGTATTGGATTGGAGGTTGACTTAATTGGTGTCATGTCTCGAAAATCATTAAAAATATTGGTATTGGAGGTTGGTTTAATTGGTGTCATGTCTTGAAAATCATTAAAAATATTGGATTGGAGGTTGGTTTAATTGGTGTCATGTCTTGAAAATCATTAAAAGTATTGGATTGGAGGTTGGTTTAATTGGTGTCATGTCTCGAAAATCATTAAAAATATTGGTATTGGAGGTCAGTTTAATTGGTGTCATGTCTCGAAAATCATTAAAAATATTGGTATTGGAGGTCAGTTTAATTGGTGTCATGTCTTGAAAATCATTCAACAATGCTTGAGAATTTAAAATAACTAATTAGTAGCTGTTGATACAAAATATATAAATATATGGAGTCAGTGCTCAATACTGAGATTATGCAGTTCAAGCAGTGAAAGTCAATGTTCTGGTCTGAAATATTAAAAAAAAATATCAAAGAAAAATTGGAGATCATTTAATTGGTGAAATCTCTTGGAAACCATTTTACAATGTCTCAGAACTTCTATTTATGAGATTTTGATCAGTGAGATATAACAATAACAAATTGAAAAGCTGTGGTCATTGTGTTGTACTGAAAAGATTAAAGACGGACGCAACACATTGGAGAAACAAAGTGAATAGTAGTATGTTAATAGAGCTCTTTTCTAACCCATGGTGACAAATCAAATCATAGGCACATCAAATCTGCGTGCTAATAGCCAAAGGTTGGCATCTAAGAACCGACAATTATTTCCGTCAAATTTATCGATCGACCCAGAATGCAGTAAGCATGCAATGGAAGTGTATAGACTACGATCCGCGACAAGTGATGCACACTTGCTAAAAGAGAGTAAGGGTGTGAGGATGGGGGTTAATATTCACAGACCATGAGTGATTGGCTCTCAAGATTGAGTGTACGTAGTTAGAGGGTTCGTTTAGAGCATGATAATTATTGATAAATCTAGATCTACCTTTGCACTGTCACCTCTTTAACAAAGCTGAGACGAACCAAAGCATTATCTTCAAAAAATTTGTATAACTTCTAATTTGCTTTCCAAGATGGCAAATAAAAACAATAAAAACCCTTAAGAAACAAAAAAACAAAAGTGAGCAAGCAATCAGTATTACATTTTACTTACACACCAACGTATCACACTAAAGTGCATAATAATTAAGGGGCATAATCAATAATAATCCATGACATCTTTACCTTTAAAGAGTTATCTCCCAATGAATTTGCATTAACACACGGTACGTATAAATGCACGCTTTTTCTCAGCGCCCAATGGGCGTGCGTTTATCCAGCGACTACTGTACCAACCAAGCTAACTTCACTCCTTAAAGACTAAATAAGCGACATGCCCCTTGTCTCATTGTTTGTCTTTACCATTATAAAACATAAGTATGTACATCACAAAAGCTTCAGGCACTGAATAACACATAATGGTTACAAACCTTAGGGAATGAATCATGTTAAAATCTGGCATTTCGTGGAGGTAAAAGGAGCCATCAGCAAAGCCGACTACCAACAGATGGGTGGCTTTATGGAAAGCTGCTGCGGTCACCTCAGAAAAAGTTGAATCTTTGCGACAATCCCGATATGAAAACCTGGTTAATAGCAAAAAAAAGAAGAAGAAAAAGTTGAATCTTTGCGAGTGATAATAAGAAAACCCGATCAAAAGCAAAAACAGAAAGAAAAATGTTTATGCACATATAAAACAATTGTTCAACAAGATATGAATTCCTTCATACTCAAAGCGAATTCAATGACAAAATCTTTCAGTTTTCTTTTGGTTTTGTTTCAACAAGATTGACACATTTTTATGAGTTCAGAGCTATGAAAGAAGTAAAAGAACAGTGAGATAGAGCAAATCTATAAGAGGAAGATGAGAATACTGCTTATGCATTCCAGTTTGCAACATGTAATCTTTAGAGATTGTCAGACCTGTATCACTCAAGCATGTTATAAGCCATACAACCAGCAGGTCATGGTCATCAGTTACCTGATATTATCTTAACAAAAACTCTGTAGGAAATTGAACATATCATATAAAAGATAAAGATGGATTTATAGTCTGTGTCCCCGCACAAATGCAGGTTCACTGACTGTACATTCTTTATTCCCTGGCAGGCCATGTCATTTAAAGTCTTTCTCAACTCCCTATGAAGCACAAAGTAAAGCAGCATGTTAAAGGCGTCCTACTCTGACAAGATGTCTTTGCCGGTAGCTGGGGACTCATTCATACCTAAGTCGAGTGAAGAAAGCAGAGTGAAGTACTTTTCCTAAGAGTACAACGTTGTGAAAAAACACCTGGACCAACCAAAGGTTTTGAGCCAGTGCGGTTGTGATTACAGACTCACAACATTACAGTTTCATACGACGTCTCTAATGTCACAGATTTATGGTTCAATGAAATTAAATCTAAAGCAATGGTTTATAGAAGAAAAAGGGCTTTTTTATGTTGGGGGAGGGGGCAAATCTACACTATTGTGCATATTTTAGATACAAATCTAACAGGAAGAGCACTAGTTCCAGCCTGTTATTTGGAAGGGTTAAAAATTAAAGGTAAAGGGAAAGAAAGGAAAAGTCAAAAAGAATTTTTCATGATAAAAAAAGACAAAAAGTTTCAATGAAATATTGCCCACAATGCATATAAGAAATTGAACCAAATATTTTCTGTATCAATAGCTGGATATGAACCTCGGCACCATCAAGAACAAAACAAATTAAGAAAAAATGTCTATAAAAGGAAAACTTGGTGTAAACGTTTTTTCCCAACTTAAAGGTCTTATTCTCTTCTTTCAATTGGTGTCAAACAAGGTCAGAATAAACAACAGTGAACAACCCAACTTACTTGTTCAGAGGTTGATATTTGAGCTTGTAATCAAGTAAATCTCCTGCAACATAATACAATCAAACAATATTAAATGTTTATTGTGCTTCACAATTTCTGCATATTGAGTGTGCATCTACAAGCAATACCATTTATAGACACCATTGCTTGTAGAGAAAAGTGAAAAAATATATGTGATTTTGCAAAGCAATATTATTTTATTTGTCTTCTTTGCATAATGGATTTATGCCAATTTCCTTAAGTCATTACAAACCTAACAGATTCCATAAATGCTCATGATGATGAACTATTCTGAGAAAACCATACTCGTGGTCGGCGAAACTGTCTAAACGCGCAAGTCCACGATATATGGGATATGAGCTGTGCCATTCAAATAATCTAATGCACGTTTTCATCCAATAGAAAGGTTTCAATTACACACATGATCTAAACAATTTTTCATTTTTCTTTATACCTCGGAAACTATAACCTCCTAAGGAAAGGAAAGTACTTCCTTGTTTAATTCTTTCAAAAGTTCAACTCTAACCGTGTAAGTCCATATTGTACACACTTGATTATTTTTTTCCATTTACTTAACTACATTCTAAAGACTAAAATGGTTATTAAAATGGAATCAAAGGAGCATAACAATAACATAGCCTTTGCTTCTCCTGAAAAATGAAATCACACAGACAATATGTGTTTGGATGCTTTAGCAGAAATAGGTTAAAAGAAAATAATTATATAATATATCTTTTGTCCTGTTACATTACTCAAAATGTCAATATAAAATGTCTTACACAACAACAAAACTCTCTGTTAGAAACAAAGATTTTCTTTTCGATTGTAATTTAATGAACGAGTTTAACTGCAAATTACAAATCAGAAACACAATTTTACATTTACCTGGCTCCGGAATCAATTTGTGTGATTTTTTCTCCTTCCTGGCTTGGGTTCTTCTTCGTCCTCCTCCTCTTCTACCTGTTCAACCGCCTCCCCAGTCCAAGGTTCTAAATCCTCCAGAGGAGTGTCACACTGCCATACACAAACATAGCCATCACTGGCAATGCAGAATAACTGAATTGTGGTTAAGGTACATCTTTTAGCTTTACTGTAAAAAAAGAATACAGGCAAGGTGTAGTCTCTCAACCAAAAGGTTGTGGGTTCAAGCTCTTGCAGGTTGGAAAGTTTTCATCCGAGTTTCTTCGAGTAAATCACACCTCAGTCCCTAGAAACCACAAGCTTCACATCCCAGAGGAAGACGAAGCTTTACCTTAAATCTGGACTGTCTATTCATTCATTTTCTCAACCCCTTTCACACATTTCTTAAAAGAAAAAAATGAGAGAAATATTCATCAAATAATAAAAAGATCAAGACGGATTTATAGGCAGCATCCCAGCACAATTGCATGCTCCCCTGTTTTAAAAATAACAATAATACAAATTTGTATGGCGCAAGAATCCACTACGGTACTCAATGGCCCATTACAATAATGGGACAATACATTCAACAACATATTATCTAAGATAAAAACAAAAAGAGATAATTTAACGAAATGCAATTCTAAAAAAGTTTGGTTTTGAGTGCTTGTTTAAAGGTATGGAGATCACGGTATTCTCGAGTTTTGACCCACAGAGAGTTCCGATGGACTGAAACAGAGAAGGCACATTCAGAGAATTTTATCTTAGACAAATTTTGTTTCAAAGCAATATAATTTGAGGATCACAGATTGCGAGACAGAGAGTAAGAATTCAAGAGGAAAGTAAGGTAAATCGGCAGGCCAATTCATCCAAGTCTCAATTCCTTAGAGAACATACATTCAAGTTGCCTGTTAGGCAATTCATACTAATATTCTGACAACATCATTCTCTGCCTATAGCTGAGTACTCATTCATCATGATTACAAACTCACAATATAGCTAACTGCATCACAATGCCTCAAAATGAGGACACTGGACCAGACCTTATCAGAGGAACCAAATTAAGGATACGTCCAGAGAATTATGGTCGAAGAAAGCACCAACAACCGTGTCTCTCAAGCCACCAAGGTCGTACACTTTCAAATTCTTTAGTCTCTCAACAGCGATAACACGGGTACGCCGGTCTCTGGATCCAGTGCACAGAACTCTGTATGACAATGACAGGGAATAATGATAATGATAAGAAAAATTTGGAAACCCAGACCCCAGAAATTAGCCCTTAATATTCTATACAAAATGAAATATTGACATGACACACTTAACATCAAAGCATAAAGGTAACTTGACATGCATGCAAAATGAATGCCTGATATTAACAAACATGATATATTTCCTTATCTTCACCGATATCATAATTGTGAGTACAAGACACCAATTTCTTTCACTAAAATGTACGCCCAATCTCATCTTTCATATTAGCATGTTGTAACAAAATTGGAGATGAATACAAAATCTGACCCACCCACTAAAAAAAAAAAAAGACGAACTTCTTTGGTTTTTGTAAGTGTAGATCTAGTGACTAAACAGCTTGCTATTATTCCTCTGATTTTCTTCTTCTTAATTTTTCTGGGGCCCACTCTTTCATCCCTAGCTCTATAATAAATGCACCATTACCTTAAACACAACCACTTTTATTCATCACTATTTCATAAATATAACAATTGTTAAAATTATCATCCTAACTTCAACAATATAAATTAATTCAGGTCTGCTTTATATTCATGCATGTAGACGATTATATTATTATGTACTCTTTAAAAATTCTTCATACACAATATTGAATCAATATATTAATATATCTGCACAACACAAAATCAAATTTTTAACTGTTTACAACTGACTATTGTACAGTGGAACCTCTTTAATTGGGAAAGCTCGGTATATAGCGAAATCGTCCCCATTTGTCGGGTTTCCCCGATTACCCAAGAACCTAGGGATTTTGGTTCTCCCAAAACAGTTTGAGGTGCTTAAACCCATCAGCTATGTCATGTTTTTTCAGTGCACCTAGGATTTTTTTAAGAGCCTTCTTGAATAGAGACTGAAAAGGATGATGTCTAATAGAATCTTATTCAACAGTGACAAAAACAAAAAGAGTGGTAGAATACAGAATTAAACAAACGATTTATTGTAGCCACAGGACCATTTAATTTGACCAAAGTAAACAAGGCATTTATCAGTGGTTTCATTCACAGTACAGTCGCAGGCTATGACAATGCACAAGTCTGATTTATAGGCACCGCCCATTGTCAACACCATATTGTACTGTCATATGGACGCTCGATTTCACTCTTGCTTAATGGGTATCTGGCCTGTGGTCATCGGGAACTGGCACTTAAAACATCGTCTATATATGTAATGTATAACACATCTAGCACTAACGCAGCTGTATTAATTGATTATTTGACACAGAAAATAAATGTGGATAACAAGTGAGTGTTGGAATAAATAATTTTGAGAAAATGGTGATGATAATGGATGCAAGCCTGCGAAAAATTGTCCCGATTAGTCAAATGCCTTTCCCGTTTAGAGAGGCCAAATAGAAACAAATGTGTTCCCTGGTATTTCTTCCCGATTTGCCGGGTTTCCTGATTAGAGAGGTTCCACTGTGCTAAGACGTTGCCATGTTTCAAAATGTAGCTTCTAAACCCATTGAATAAAAACTTTAAAAACATATTTTTTTCTTGGATCTTCTAAATAAAGAGTAAATAATGTGACAGAAAACTATTTTAAGATGATTTAACAAAAGAAAACATCAAACAACCTAATTAACCCCGAAATAACCCTCATACTTTGAATCTGAAGTCCAATCAATGCAGGTTGTCTCATCAACATGTCCTGGGAAAGTTCTGAACAAGACAAAGGGATTGAACTCTCTCGTCTTGCCTGGGGCATGAAAGACTAGGACAACTGTATCTCGGGTCACAGCAAATTTTCTAGAACAAAGCGATGTGAAACAAAAACATTATTTTAAAAACTTATGAAGCTGTAAATATGGTAACATAAACATCTAGTCCCTTTTAGCACTGAATGAAAATAAACCTCAACAATGTACACAAAACACTAACCATTAAAACCATAAAATGAAATTTATTGCAGGTTCAACATAACATAAAATGTAGTATTGTAATGAAAATAAATAAAATGGACGACATGAAGTAGTGCTTAGATAAAATTCATAAATGATGTAATAAACATATTGCTAACACAAACCATGTATAATTTAAAAATACTGCACTAAAGTGAAACAAACAACGGAAGCTGTGGCTCCCTCACAAGTAGTTTTCATTGTCTAGTATTGAAATCAATGTGATGTTGGTGGCCTAGTGGTTAGGTTGCCTGACTTGGGATCATGAGGTCCTGGGTTTGAATCCTAGCAATGATAGGTCCGATGTTGTGTTCCTTGGGACAGACCCTTAACACGCATTTTCCTGCTCGCCAAAGGTGCAAATGGGTACCACCAGCAGTTTGAGAGTAAAATCCTGTGACAGACTAGCCCAGAAGGTGATTATTATCATCTGTTCTACTTCATGTTACAGAAACCAGGATAAGCTCCAGCTCTATTACAATAGGCCATAAAAGCCCTGAAAGAGCTTTACATTAAAAATACACATGTCATCAAGTGAAATAAGTGACCATCTATCAACGCTTGAGGAAAATTCCACTTGAAATTCTAAAGGTGTCTGTGATACATTTTAAGGCATTGTCTTTAAACAGCTGAAAGGAATAAGTAAGTGGTAGACATGAAAAGACACCCCCCCCCCCCCCCCGTTTCAAGATTACTGTCACAACGTTATCAAAATTGGGTTTGTTAAACCAGAGGATACCCACTGACACTCTCATTAATATCATCAATAATATTAAAAGTCATGCTACAAACCTTCCATCAGGAGAAAACTTGACTTGGTTGACTTTCTTGTGGAACTTGTAGTTGCCCAGTATGCTGTAACTCATTAAACTGACTAGAAGGCCTTCACCCTCTTGAAGATAGGACGGACAAAAAGAGAGAGAAAGAAGAATTGGTTTTATTCATGAAAATAAGAATCACATTAAATTGCAATATTTTACTTTTTCTTTTAAAATCTGAAACATGCTCGACACAGAAGTTTTATCTCAACAAAAAACATTGGCCTATTTAGCAATAACGCCCCTGAGAACATTTGCAACCACGTAGTAGGATTTGAACCACAGACTTTGCTCTCATGAGTTATGAGGCTTATCGTCATACTACAGAGCTCTCATTATTCTTTTATTCATGCATGAAAGTTATATAGAAAGGAATTCTACGAACATTTGCCTAGCAAAAGGCACAGTTAGAAACCAGAGTAAAGAAGAAGATAAAGTCCATGAAATATGAAAAATCAGATCTTCAACAATAGATGATTGTTCTGAAAGTTTCCTACAGTTGCAAAGAGATGTAAAAAATAATTTTAATTATTTAAAGAAAAAAATGCATGACTTAGGAAAGATTGGGAATAAAATATATACGACATTTAAAATGTATTTGAATCTAATTTCAACTTTTTTTCTGATTAATTATTTCTACAATAAAAAAACAACGAAAAAACCTCCCCTAAAAACAACAACAAACAATCTAACAACTTACAGATAGAAAAAGATATTAAATCTGATAAAAGGAGTATTTATGACCAAAGAACACTCCATATTTTTAACTCCTAAAACTGATAGACAAAATTGATGACAATTAGCATGAATAAGATGAACATTTGCACAGCTTACCCTCAGTGACAAGAATGGCCGTGTATCCATTTGGGGCGACAGCAATACAAGTGATGTTTACTTTTGTTTCAATGGGCAATGTCTGAGATTTGTTGCTGTGAGGATGATACAAAAAGAAAAAAAGTTACCTTGGTTTCTTCTGGTCTAATTAATATTATTATTGTATGAAAATGTGAATGATGGAAAAGTGGCCATGTTTAACATCAAAAACAAAAGCAGTGTGTACACAAACAGTTTGTATTGATAATAAATTGCATACTAATATTGCAAATAATGTTAGAAGTGAGATAGTGTTTATAGTTAATCCTTTTAAATATCCTCTTGATACATACTAAATAATCTGCAAATTGAGAAATGAGATAATAACCCACACACCTCATAAGACATGAGATGACTTTGTTGTCTCCATGGAGAAATCAAAACGCCAACTTTCCTTTACATACACAAGCATATGTGGCAAATATTTTCAGAAATTAAAAACCAAAAACACAATTTACATAATTTATAAAAATAATGTTATACCTCATCCCATGTAGGTATATTACCTTTCAAATCAAAAATGGATACCTGTTTCCAACTGGGCTCACCACCCTGTGTCCATCAGGGCTGAACGTGAGGTTTCCTTTGCGATAAACTGATCCCAGGAGGTTTGAAAACTAAAACACAGAGATTAGAGAAAGAATGGAGAATTAGCCTGTAGTTGAACAAACCAAAATATCATCTACTATTAAAATCATTGGCAGAAATAATGACATATAATTCATCATTTATATAAAAGCCTTATAAATAGATCTAGATTAGCACGATTACAATTGGACCTAAATCTGAGTAGATTATAAACCTTGATGGGAAGTTAAGCAGTACTATACTACATAAAACTGTCATGCTCAGACAAAATGCATAAAATTATTTTCATTTTAGGCGTGAATTAAATTTTTTAACAGGTTTTATTGAAATAAAGAGCATTTTTCTTGAAAACCCCCACATTTTTAACAGACACGTCAACCAGAATTGACCAGCTGTACTGACTGTCAGTGTCAAGTACTGTCCTGATGTTTTAGCCATGTGTTGACGTTACACCACTCTAGATCTCTATTGACCATTGTATTATATTATTATAGTATGGACACCTTAATAAAAACATCTCTATAGCTAGAGTTCAAAATAGAGAGCTAGAGCTAGATCTAGGCTTCTACTTCTAGGCTAAACCAAGGGGGAGGAGTACTGTGCAGCAGTCGGCGAAGTCGGGAACAATATTCAAAATTTCGCTCAATGGCGAAGGCCCCGAAGGGAACTAACTTTGCCTATGATGGTAGGGGTTGTAGGAAGGTGGGTGTCAGGAGGAGGGTGGGATCATCAGCCTTTTCGAGTGATTGTGAGTTCTGTGAGGCTGTTCCCAACTACGGTACTCCGTCCACGTCCAATCAGCTATCTCTAGATTCTAGATCTAGATGATCTACTTTTACTTAAAGTTAACTTAGAATATGTCGAGTTGTAATCGTACTAAGTAATCTAGCTTTAGATTCTAGAATCTAGATATAGTCTGATCTAGATCTAGATCTACTTTGAAATACGTAAATACGTGAGATCGAGATCAAGCTGAGATTGAGATCAATAGATCGGGCGTTAGATTCTAGATCTAGATCGGATGATTCAATAATTTATACTTACTTGGTATGCAAACTTCATTTTCAATAGTTCATTGATACATTATTTTGCTGTTGCTTTTTAAAATTTATTTACTGAAACAGGTTTAAACTAAAATGAAAGTCCAAAGTTTTGGAAAATGAAATTGTCTCTCTTCACATGTGTTGTAGTTAGTTTGCTTTTCTCGTAGTTCGTTTCACGATTCCGGAAACAGTTTTGAAGAAGTTCAGTAGCAATACAGAGGTACATGTACTTGTAATGTATTCTCCATACGACAAAGTAGTAGTGCACCGTGCACTTAGCCCAACGATTGAAACTCCATTGTAAAACACACACGGCGCTTCGTTTTCATGTCTTTCTTAAACAAAAAACTCCAACAACAACAAAACAATAACGCACAAGTAACGGCATAAGAATACCTCAAGACGAACAAGACAATAACTTAACAACAACAGCAACCAACCAATAAACCAAAGAATCAGAAAAAAGGTGTAAGGCAAAAAATATTATTCGAAGTCTTCATCGCCACCTTTCCTTTTCCCCCTTACACCCCCTCCCACACATACACATACATGCACACAAGCTAAGAAGAACAAAACAAACAAGATTTCCCTCCCACCCCCCCTCCTCACCTAACTCAACCAAACTTTTTTCCTTTACTCCATAAAGATGGAACCCTCATTTCGATCTCCTCCCCATCACTGATAAAAGAAGAATAAAAGTTTGCTTAGAAAAGAGATTACTTAGGTTGATTTCATTCCACTTCTGCAGGACAAAAAGAACGATCACGAAGATTCACCAGCGTTTGCTCTAACAAAATTGAGTGCCAATAATGTTGTCGGTGGTGAACTGGTTGTCTTTGAATTGCGTATTGATTATTATTGTATAGAAAGATAAATAAATAAATAACAATAAATCAGACAAGCAGATTGAAACGTAAATAGATAGTCAGACCAACAGATAGACTAGAAGATGGACAGAAATGTAGATAGATAGATAGTAGTGAAATGAGTAAGTAGACGCATGGACAAACAGCAAGCCACCCAGTTAGTTTCACCATATAGACCAGTAACGGTTCTCAACATTGTTTTGGCTCATGTACCCTTTCACCATATTATGTCAAAATATCTTGCCCCCTTTCCTAAATTGTTTGCCTCAAAAGGTGCATTAAAAATAATTTTTAGTTAGAGTCTGCCATTCTGTTGACCCACCCCTTTAACCCCCCCCTCCCCCCGCGGTTGAGGACCACTGATGTAGATTTGTAGACGGTTATGGACAGACTTATAAAGGACGATAATTTCCATCGATTGAGATACACTTTATTCTAAAACATTTATGATTAGCAAGCAGGTAAACAATATAAGTCAAAGCCGACATTTAGCCTACATTCCTTTTTGATAAACGCCCCCCCCCCCCGCCCTCATCCCACCTTCTTTTTTTTTATATCATTAATATGCTTATCACTTATAAGAGCTGCTGAAAAGATACCATCGGATATCAAGTGATAAATAAGGACATGAACTAATATTAAAGCCCAAGTAGGGACAAAGACAAGACAAATAAATACAAAGCACTAGACAGAAGAAAAAACGTCTTAGACGTCAATAGAAACGAACCTGTAGTTAGCTTGATTGGTAGTGCGTTCTCTTTTCATAACGAGGCGATTGATGTCGATGTGCAGGTCGCTGGTAGTTTTTAATATTCCTTTCTCTTAAGAAATTGGAATGCCAGGTGCGATACCTTTTGATGCGCGCGTGAAGAGTTCCATTTCTTTGGTTGTTATTTTTACAATCAATTGCAGATTAATTTAGGTATATTTTCAATCATTCTTTCGGTAGGCATACATCGTCTTTCTCATGCCTTAGTCTACAAGTTTAGATCTTATAAATTCAGGTTTAGACAATTTTGTATGTGCTTATTCTTCTGCCATGCTGTTGTTTTTGTGCCGTGTGTATGCGTTGTGTGTCTGCATGTGTGTGTGTGTGTGTGTGTGTGTGTGTGTGAAAAGCAAATAGCCCATCTTAATAAAGCCATTGTATTTCCTGTCTTCCATACAGACATGAATCCCAGAGGAGGGACGTGTTTTTAAATTTATCAGATTGGATGTTATCGGTTATTCGCCTGCAAAGACTGTTCGCTCTCTTCCGTCTGAGATGCGTAGTTTCACAACTTGATACTTGTTTTGAGTATTGTGTTTAAAAAAAGAGACTGTCTTACGTTCCTTTGATTGGAGTTTTGACCGTTGCCATTATACGACTGTGGCGTCAGTGCCCCAGTGGTTGGGCAGTCCGACTTGGGATCAGAAGGTCCCGAGTTTGAATCCTAGCAAAGCTAGGTCCAACGTTGTTTTCCTTGGGAAAGATATTTAACACACATTTTCTACACTCAGTTGCAAATTATAATGAGTACAAACACTAGCTTGGGAGTGAAAACCTGCATCAGAATAGCGTCCTCTCCAGGAAGTGGTTAATATCGCCTGTTCCGCTTCACGCTATAGAAACCAGGATACGCTCCGGCTATATGGACTGTAATAGCCTTGAAGGAACTTAAGTTTTTTTCTTTTCTTCAAAGAACAGCAACAAACTATTCTACACTGACAATGTGCAAACAATTGACTCGATTGCCATTAACATCTTCACATAGGAATTAAATCATTTGATTAAAGATGTGACAAGTCTGTTTGAAAATTAAAAAGAAAGCAACCCGTTTTTACAGGAGGTCATTGAAATCAGATGCTGAGATCATTTTCTGTATGAGTCCTGTCCGCTGCAATCCACTTGCGCACATTTTATCTTATATGTATTAACACTAGGTGGTCATTTGCCCTCATTTATTCTTATGGCCCAGTCATTATTTATTCACATTTAATATGCTCCATTGAGTTCTGTTAAGATGATTTTCACACTTCTACCCGAAAACTTTGATTGAGTTTGGATACAAGACAAGAATAATACCAGTAAGTTAAATTGTTCACATGGATATTTTGGCTTTACTTTCAACGGGTCGTGTGGCACAAAAATATCCCTGTCCTTAAATAATCTAATAATTTATCTAGGAGAAATACGCTTGTCGATGTAAAGTATACTACTTTTGTTTTTCTTTCCCAGGTCATAGATACCGAAAACAGTGTGTGACAAGAATAAAACACCAATAGAGGGTTATACAGGACTACAACGCAAGGCTCAAGACAGACAAGGACGATTTCCCAATGGCTGGCAAAACCAGCGATCACTCTCATCAGGCTAGAAAAACCTGCAGCAAGAGCCTTCGTCTAGAAGTAAACATGAACTGCAGCAAGAGTCTTCGTCTAGAAGTAAACATGAACTGCAGCAAGAGCCTTGGTCTAGAAGTAAACATGAACTGCAGCAAGAGCCTTCGTCTAGAAGTAAACATGAACTGCAGCAAGAGCCTTCGTCTAGAAGTAAACATGAACTGCAGCAAGAGCCTTGGTCTAGAAGTAAACATGAGCTGCAGCAAAAGCCTTCGTCTAGAAGTAAACATGAACTGCAGCAAGAGCCTTCGTCTAGAAGTAAACATGAACTGCAGGAAGAGCCTTCGTCTAGAAGTAAACATGAACTGCAGGAAAAAGGCGTCAGATGAGATAAATGAGCGCCCCTGGAAAATAACGATCAGGATAAGTGAGAAGTGTACAGAAAATCAAAAATTACTTTCTTCAAATGATGTAAACCAGTAAGACATGCGCTCTACCTGGAAATAAGAAAAATCTACAAAAAGCTACTCAAGTCTCGAAAAAGAAGCTCTGGAAAGTTTGAGGAATTACAAGATTAATTCGAACAAAGGCGTAAACATAATGCAAATCAACGACTCATATTCAAGGATAGTCATTTTTGCTACTGACGAGGGCTTGTCGGCGTTGTGTGGTAGCAGCTATATGTCTGAAGACGGAACTTTTAAGCATACGCCACAGCATTTTATGCAATTATATATCCTTCATAGGGTCAAAAATGGATCCCACGTGCAAAAAGATGTCAGTATATTTGAAGATATTTAGAATTATCGTTGAAGAATCTGGCTTCTTTCTAGATTTTGAGCTTGCGGTTGATGATACCCCTAAAGAAATATGCCCCTCTGTTCAGATATGTGTGTGTTTGTTTCATTTATGACAAATCTGATGGTGACAGATACAGGAATTGAACTTGACGACTGAGTACAAGGACTGCAATAACGCGATTGGAACTTGGCAACGTAATTGTTTTGGTCTTTCATCTCTTCGGGTCTGATGAAGCACAAGACACATGTGTATGTGACATCATGAGTACAATGCTTCCCGACGCTAGGTGTGAGAATTTCTCCGACTATATACTGAAAAACCACATCCAAACTAACAGCAAATTTCGTGAAAACATCGACTGATTTCAACAAGGAAAACATAACAACGAATGTCTGCGAAAGTTATCAGTCACACCCCAGTTGCATGTTATATTCACCTTCCCCAAATATCTTTTTATTTTGTGCTAATCTTCGAAAGATGAAAATGTAAATATCATTGAAGCGCTGTTCTTTCAGTCAGGCACAATGCATGAAAAAGAAAGTAAAGAATTAAAGAAACGAAAAGAAACGCAGAATTTATACAGAAGAGGAAAAATTAATCGGCAACAGTACGTCAAAAATGTCTTACTTGTGCTTTCCTAAAAAAAATTCATATTTTGTAATATATAGCTTTTACTTATAATCATCCCCTTTGTTCTATTTACCAAATAAAGATGCACAAAAAAACCCAACAAACCCCCTCCCAAAAAACAAAAAAAAAAAAAAAACAAAACAAAACAAACCCCAAACAAAACAAAATAACTTACAAGAACATTGCAAAACAAAGATGTGCGCCAATAAAGACCCCCCTGCCGGCTACAAGTTGACAGCTCATGATAAAGACAACGACAGGGGACAACATGACACAACAAGTATTTTGATGAAATGGAGACTGGCAGACGTATATCTTTTAATACAACCAGCCTCTTTTACTATTTTACCGGTTTAACAAAGTTAGCAAATTCACATTAGCAAGGTAACCGAGAGAATCAATTCCGTATAAGCCGTAATTTTAAAAACATTTGTAGCGGAAATTCCCCCCTCCCCCCCCCAAAAAAAAAAGAAAAGAAAAAAACAACAAGCAAACAACAACAAAAATACTAATAACACAAAAACAACAACCCTACAATATAACAATCAAAAATAAAACTAACAACAACAGCAGAGTTGAAATATGATTTGAGTCAAGAGAGTCTGAGTGAAGTAAATATATTCTACCTGATGTTTTTCAAATCTTCGACTCTAAGTGGCACTGTTTTCCGTAGAAAATCACAATAATGCTCATAAGGTAATTCTATCATACTGAAAAACGACAATAAATGTTTTATTCTATCATACAGATAAGTCCAGTTGAACCAAGTTTTCAGTTAATCTTTATTTTGAATTCCCGTATCACTAAGAAAATAATATACTCGTTGTTTATTTTAGTTTTGATAGAATTTAGTTCCTTTTTTAAGTCGAAATATACCTTTGAAGGTAAATCAATATTTATTACAAATAACATGATGTGAAACTAATGGTATGTACATCAATCTGTAAATAGCTGGATATCTCTTCTAAAACATTATATACATCGAATTCAACACCCCTTGACGTACTTTTAATGTTACTATTGTTATATCCCAGTCATACGATTTATTACTGACTGTTTGATATTAGAGTTGAATAGCATGCTCCAGACCATATTGAGACGGCTTTAGGAGAGAGAAAAAAACAAGACAGTTTCCAACTTAGAGATAATACGAGTGTCAAACAGAGTTGACGACGTAAAGATTCATTGCCATTATTGGCGACATTCACAGACTCTGACAGTACGTCATGTGTTATTTACGTCCTGTTATAGGAAAACAATTTATTTGGCAAAGTGTCAACAGAATATCCTACGAAAATAGATGTAGGACTGTCAGTAATCATGCGCAAATGATGCCATGTAAGATAATTTTTGAGAATAATTGTTTCGAAAAATGTCCAAGGTAAAGGATACGATTTCCTTTCTAATCAATGAAAAAACTAAATCGCAAACAGCAGAATATAGCATTAATCTGTTGGAGGAGTATTAAGGTTTGCCGATTCTGTCTTTTTCTACGCCATTAACGTTTCTTATCTGTAACAAGAGATTCAAACATAATCTTGTATACCTTTTTTTGTTTTATTAGTCGAGGCAGATTCGTTTTATAAGTTCTGATGTAACACTGTACATTTGGTAAAAAAAAATATTTCAAGGAATAGCTCTGGAGACTACGAACCATGTCCACACAACAAACTTTATTCATTGGCATGTGATGTACAGAATTAAATAATTTTGTTTTAGGTTGTATTTCATTGCTCTTGAAACTTTGGCTAACGAACGAGTGTTCGTCATTATTGTAAGACTGGCTTTACAGTTATCTGTATATCAAGTCCAAATATTTCGCTTGTTTAAATAGTTAAGGGAAACGAAAGTAGTGAAGTAAGCCCCCTCCCCTACCCATGTGAATATGATATTGAACGTCCACCGGTCAGTAATGTGCAAGGAAAAACACAGATTTGCAGACACGGAGTTCGTTTACACCAACAATTTTCATTCTTTTTCTTCCCTTGGATCAAAACCGTTATTTTCTCACCGCCGCATGCGCTGGCACCCTAGAGAATAGCAGGCAAACGGTCAAGTCTAGTATCGATTAGGGTGCTGTGACAAGATGCGAAAAAAGCCAGTCTGAAATGGCGCTTTTTCAACTCTGCACGTGCAAGCAACGCGCCCAGCGGGGAAGCCAGGAACGAGGCTACCCGAACTCACCACTGGCACTACGACAAGGCGAGGAAATTTGTCGGCGATTTTTTCCTGTCTCGTAAGTGGCGGTGGAATTCTGAGCAATCTTCGATAAATCTATCCTTAACTGTCGCGCATGCGCCGCTGTAGTGGTCGATATCGGGGGAAATGCACGCGGCGAGGTTGAGGGACCCATCGTCTGCAGTTTGTCACCGTTCATCCAGGGGTGACAAGGGCGGAGAAAGCTTGTCTCAATTATGGGTCTGGTCCTGCTGTTTCTCTCAGGTCAACGTCACAGCTTCGCGGACTTAGATTTATCGTCCAGTCAAATGGGCGTCTTTCCTCAGCATAGCCATCTATGTTACTTCCGCCTACCATCACTTTTGATCATCTCCAACATTCCTCCTCTGCCATCTATGTTTATTTGGGCGTTTTCTCCGATCATCTTTTTTATTCAAGTTCCTAATATTTTCTTCCAACCATATTTGTAACTTGACTCATACGGTAATTCGATGTTTGGAATTTGATATTTGTGTCTACGCTTTCATGTTTTGTTTATAACTCCCCTGTCTTAGTATTATTCTAACTCTCTGTTCGAGGTCTCTGTCTGTCTGTCTTCCTGTCTCTCTGAAGTTTTCTCTCTCCCTCCTTTTTTGCTCTTTGTCTTTCTGTCCGTATTATGTCTCTCTTTAATTTATTCTCTCACCCATTTCTTCCTATTTTTCTTTCTGTCAATATGTCTCTCTGCTTGTTTGCTTGTCGTCTGTTTCGCTCTGTCTCTACCAACCCACCCTCTTTGTCGCTCTAACTGCCTGCCTGTCTCCTGTCTGTCTTTTTGTCTCTGTCTCTGTCGCTCTCTCTCTCTCTCTCTCTATCTCTCTCTCTCTCTCTCTCTCTCTCTCTCTCTCTCTCTCTCTCTCTCTCTCTCTCTCTCTCTCTCTCTCTCTCTCTCTCTCTCTCTCTCTCTCTCTCTCTTCAATTATATCTTCTCTCCCTTTATTCTTCATCGTTTCCTCTGTTCAATTTATCTCTCTGTCTGTCTTTGTCTTTTCTGTCTGTCTCTTTCACTGCTTTCTCTTTTATCTCTCTCTGTTTGTCTCTCTCTGTGTCTCTGTCAATCTATCTGTCTGTCTGTCTCTTTCACTCTGTCTGTCTGTCTGTCTGTCTCTCACTCACTTA
>JAXRKP010000745.1:2500-12500 GCA_037039925.1 Doris montereyensis | reverse complement strand
TGTTTTTTTAGATACACCAGACAAGAGGGAGTTGCAATAATCCAATCTACTGGTTACAAAGGCATTTATCAAATTTTTTGCAGTATCCTCATCAATAAAATATCTGATTCTGCTAATATTCTTAAGATGGAACATAGATGTTTGACATGTTTTATTAATTTGCTTCTCCATTGTGAGGTGAGGATCAAGAAGAAAGCCTAAATTCTTAACAGCATTGGAAATTTCAATATGTGAGTTATAAATATTTACATTGCATGCATTAATAGTTTTGAGCAATGTACGCGTTCCAAAGACAATTATATCTGTTTTATCTCCATTTAATTTAAGTCTGTTTTCTGTCATCCAAGTCTGTATATCTGTGGTGCAATCCTGAAGTGTCTGAATGGATGCTGCAGGATTGCTGGTGCTGAGGGGTATGTATAGTTGAGTGTCGTCTGCATATAGATGATATTTGATGTTATGCCTCTCAATTATGTCAGCTAATGGAGTGGTGTAGGAGTAAAGAGAACCGGTCCTAGGATAGTCCCTTGGGGAACACCATGTTGAAGTTTTAAAGGTGATGATCTCGAAGAGTCAATCAATACCGATTGTGTTCTCTCCTGAAGGTAGGTATCGAACCATTTCAGGGCAGTCTCGTTGATTCCAAATTGGTGTTGCAATCGTGGTAGCAAGATTTCATGGTCGATAGTGTCAAATGCGGCGCTCAGATCTAACAAAACGAGCATGACACATGACTTGTTGTCGGTCATCCTAATGATGTCATTGTGCACCCTCAAAAGCGACGTTTTCGTACTGTGTGTTTTCTGTACGCAAATTGGAAATGTGTCGACATTTTTTGCTATCGATGTGTTGCGTACGACGGCGGTTAACAATTTTCTCAATGATCTTGGACAGGGCTGACAGATTAGAGATTGGTCTATAATTCTTGAGATCGTCCTTATTCAACGATGATTTTTAATGATAGGAGTCACACTAGCGTGTTTAGGTGAAGATGGAAATATGCCATTATGAAGGCTGTTGTTCACGGTGGTTGAGATGGCAGGAGACAGAATATCTGATAACCCCTTTAACAGCCAGGTTGGTATGAAGTCAATATCACAAGTTTTAGATGTCATTTTATTGATTACATTTTCTATTTCGTTTGGTGATGTTGGCTAGAATTCCGAGAGAGTAGAGCTAGGTCCAGGATAAGAATTCTCAGAAGTGATACATAATGTAGATGGATTTTGATGATTAAGATGGTCTCTAATTTCAGCTACCTTATCAATAAAGAAATTGTTGAAGTTTTCACACATTTTTGTTGAATTTTTAACAATACTGGGAACATAAGGACTGAGCAAACCAGCTGTTAGTTTAAAAAGCTCTTTGGTATTGCCCTTATTCTGATATAGAGTTTTTGATGTGTCTTCGTTTGGCGTCAGTCAGCATTTTGTTCATTTTATTACGGATAGCTTTGTAATGATTCTTGTTACTGTCTGATTTTGATTTCGGCAATTTTCGTTCTGCACGCCTCAGTTCTTGCTTAGTATTTCGAATGTCGTCAGTGTACCATTGGCAGTTGGGTCTTATGGTAATGGTGCCACTTTTAATGGAGCAAACGAATCAATGATTTTACTAATTTCGTAATTAAAAACTTTCACTTTGTCGTCAACACTTTCAATGGGTTTGATCTTCTCGTTGATATTAGCTTCTAAACTTGACGATTTTAGACCATTCATGTTGATGTTTTTTCGTTTTTCTATATTTAATTTTATATTTAAAATTGCCTTTTTTATCTATATATGTAATTCTGAGCTGGTCGTTCTTTGCTCACCAAAGGCTCTATTGCCTGGCTTCTAAGAGTAGCCACATTGTACAAGTAGGTTCTAAATTAACAATGACAATGTTGATTGTACTTATGACCATCACAACAAGACCCCACCACCATCCCTACCACCACCACCACCACCACCACCACCACCACCACAACAACAACAATTATTACATGTGCTGCTACTGCTGCTGCTGCTGCTACTACTACTACTACTGCTACTACTACTACTACTACTACTACTACTACTACTACTACTACTACTACTACTACTACTACTTTACTACTGCGTGCTCGTTGTTGCTGTTGTTGCTGCTGCTTCTGCTGCCACTACTACTAATACTACTACTACTACTACTACTACTGTACTACTGCTAATAAACTGCTACTGCTACTACTACTACTACTATTGCTACTGCTGCTACTACTACTACGTCTACTACCATCACTACTACTACTCCTACTACTACTACTACTATTTCTACCCCCATCACTACTACTTCTCCTACTACTACTACTACTACTACTACTGCTACTAACTACTGCTACTGCTACTACTACTACCACTTTGCTGCTGCTACTGCTGCTATTACTGCTACTACTACTAACTACTGCTGTGCTACTACTGCTACTACTGCTGCTACTACTGCTGTACTGCTACTACTACTACTACTACTACTGCTACTCTACTACTACTACTAAACCCTACTACTGCTGGTACTACTGCTGCTACTACTACTACATCTGTGACTACTACCACCACCACCACCACCACTACTGGGGCTACTATTACAATGTCCTACCACTACGACTATTGTAATCTTTGGTCCTTACAAAGTTACCACTCTACTAATACTACTGCTAATACTGCTGTGGTACTGCTACTACTACTACTACTGCTGCTGCTGCTGCTGCTGCTGCTGCTGTTACTACTGTAACTTTCTGCTGCTATTACTGTCTGCTAAACACTACTGCTACTGCTACTACTACTACTACTACTACTACTACTACTACTGCTGCTACTACTACTACTACTACTGCTACTACTTTCTTTCTTTCTTTATCAGTTCCCATTTTACATTCCGGTGTATGGGTTCAGATGCCCGATATGATTTTTGCCCTGTCCTGGAATTTTCTGTTTCCTTCCAAAACAGTTAAATTTCTTTTCTTTAATAAACCTCTTTTTCTTCCCATTATATTCGAGGTCGGTTTGTTGGTCTTTTACCTTGGGCTTTAGCACTGTATACTAATTTAGCTGTTTTATTGTCATTCACTCTGTTTACATGCCCAAACCATCTCAGTTCCTTTATTTCTATCTTAGTTTTTATGCCATCTGTTTTGGTTCGATGTCTTATCGTTGTGTTTCTGATTTTGTCTCTTTTTAGTTTTCCCTGATACTCTTGTTAGATATTTCATTTCAGCTGCTTGTACTCTACTCTATTATCTACAGTCTAAGGTCCATGTGTCGCTGTCATAGAGGATAGTAGGGCAATAAACTGTGTTGTATACTGCCATTATGGTTTTTGTTGACAATTCTTGTTTATCTGTACATGCCTTTCCTAGATGGTTATATATTGTCATTGCCTTTTGGATTCTCTTCTCTAGTTTTCCCCTGAGTTAATCATTACTCCTAGATAATTGTAGCTTTAAATTTGTTCTAAATTCTCCCTGGCCAATTTAAGATTTTGTGTTTTAACTTCCCTAGTTACTAGCATTGTTTTGGTTTTCTTTGCATTTATTCTCATTCCTCTTTTATTTAGTTCATTATTCATCATGTTGATATTCGACTGAAGGTTTGTTTCTAATTTTCCAAGCAGAACTGAATCATTAGCAAATGAAAGCATTGATACATTTACTGGTTTGAACTTCCACATACCTTCATTCATTTTCATCCTTTTTGAGGATACGTTTGCGACATAATCCATAAATGTGATAGCAAAAGAGGACTTAGGGAACAACCCTGTCTTACCCCTATTAACTACATCAAATTCTTCAGAAATGTGACCAGCTACTTTCACTGCACATGTTGGTTTTGTAAAAATATTTAAAAGCTTCTATTCAATTTTGCTCTACATCGTGTTCTTTTAAGGAATGCCATAGTTCGCCCCTCCTTCCAGTGTCAAATGCCTTTTCTAAGTCAATAAAACACAGATACAAGTCAATGTTTCTCTCAAGGAATTTTTTACTATTTGTTTAATTGTAAATATGTGTTCTTGTACACTTCTTCTTGGTCTAAATCTACTCTGATGCTCTTCAATCTGATTCTTTTCTCTTTTTCCTTAGTTTCATTTCCAGTATTCTGGCATACACTTTTCCTGGTACGCTAAGTAGTGGATATTCCTCTATAGTTTGAGCATTCCATAGTTGATCCTTTCTTGTATATTGGTACTACTGTTTCCTTTTCCCAGTCGTCTAGCACCTGTTTGGACTTCTATGCTTGTTGACATATTGCATGTAGTAGTTTGTCTGCCTCTCTCCCTTGGTTTTTAATCATTTCTAGATAAACTTGATCTACTCCTGGGGCTTTTCGTAATTTCCCTTTTCTTATACAGTTTTTATGAAGAATAGAGGTCTTGGCTATTTTCATGTTATTCTTTAGGCAAAAATCTATTAGTCTTTCTCCATTTGGAGAAGTTGTTGTCTCTCCTTCTTTACCTATTACATCCTCCTGACGTTTCTACATTGTTGCCTACTCTAGCGTTTAAATCTCCTAAAACCATTAATTCCTGTTTGGGTTTAAGATTCTCTACAGCTATTTGTAAATCGTTTTCGAAGATATCTTTTTCTTCTTTAGTGGCATCTTGGTTTGGTCCATAAGCTTTGAATAATTTCATTTCTCTTCCTTTTGGTTTAATGTTTACTATTCTTGCTGCTGCTACGCGACAGTGATCAGCCGTCATGGTGGGTTAGCTCACTGACATCAACACCAGCACCATTCACTCTCTATTCTTCTACCTTCTATTTATCTTCATTATAGTCGTATTCATCGTTATCTCATCATCATCATCATCATCACCATCATCACTGTCCTTACATTGATCCCCAAGTTGTCTCCCTTCCCTCTCCAAGTCTGTCACCGCTATGCTCTGTCTGCCTATCCGTGTCTCCCATGGAAGGGCACCCGGTCGGTCCCCTCACCGTGGCATACCCCTCTCTGACCAGTGGGGAGTCCAGATGTGACCACTCCACACCCTTTGTCCAATGGACCACTGACCACTCTATCGTATTACTATTCTACCTCTGATGGGCACACAAGCGTAAAGAAGCCCGATGGAGACCAGGCCTCACGCCGGGCGGAAATGACGTCGCAATCATCTCCGTCTGCTCTTTGGTGGTGGCTTCAATGCACACGATGATCAAAGGGTACCGGATATGCTATTATGACAACACAGTTTTGAGATTTTAGTAGCTTGGCGCTTGCTTGATGAGGAAAATAAAGAGGAAAATGAAATGTCTGAATTGAATGGATGTGAATGTCCTATTCGGACATTGTAGTGATGCTGATTGTTGTTATTGCTGTTTGTTACATTTTTTTTGTCTTTTCATGAGATTGATTAAGCATGGAGTCAATAAATAATATCAACAAAAAAAAAAAAAAGAAAAGGAAAGAGGAGATTATTAACGAACAACTCTCGATGAATTCAAAAGAGAATATGTGCAAAATTGTCCAGTCGTATAAGCGAGGAAGGTCTGAACAAAGATTCTGACAAACCTCTTGAATGGAGGAAAACGACAAAAACGAATACATAATTCAAAGCAAGAACCATGACACACACACACACACACACACACACAACAACATCGCAAAATTCAACAGTAGTAGTAGTGGTAGTAATATCTCCTTGAGCGTAGTTACCTCTGTTGGTAGCATCTTTCTTTTCAAGGCGAGGCGATAGGTGCCGGTGCAGAGGTCGCAGGTTCGATCCCTACGGAGACCAACATTTTGGTCTGTCTATTCCTTTTATTTGTCTCATTTCCCTCACTATTTGCAATTATTTATGTAGTAGTAGTAATATTGTTAGTAGTAAAAGCAGTAGCAGCAACATAATAAGCAGCAGCAGCAGCAGTAGTAGTAGTAGCTATCTATCTAGCAGCATCAGTAGTAGTAGTAGTAGTAGTAGTAGTAGTAGCAGTAGTAGTAGTAGTAGTAGTAGTAGTAGTAGTAGTAGTAGTAGTAGTAGTAGTAGTAGTAGTAGTAGTAGTAGTAGTAGTAGTGGTAGTAGTAGTAATTGTAATAGTATTTGAAACGTTCTTTATGCTCACTTCTCTATCTTAATCCAAGTTCCTTATTTTCCTTCAGTTTTCCCATTCAATCACTGTCCTCTGTTTACGTGCAGAGACACGAGAGCGACGGAGAGCCAAGAGTTCATTTCTATCCCCACAATAGGAAACTCACAGAACAACAGTTGTTGCCCCTGCTTTTGTAAGTGAGTCCTAGGGTAGCCAATCAAAATGAAGCATTTGTCAAGAGCGGTGAACCCATCTGAATTGAATGCTGTGATGGACAGCGACGAGAAAACAAGAGAAAAGGACGATGGGAAGGATGAAAGGAAAGCGTAGCTTAGATGGAAATTGGATCGGACTTGGAATTGTTAGTGTATTGAGGGTGGCTTGGAGGGTAAAAAAGAAAGAGAAGGTTAGAAACAGGTTATTAAAAACGGAGGTTCTTGACGCTTGGAAGCTCAGAAAGAGAGAAAGAGAGAGAGAGAGAGAGAGAGAGAGAGAGAGAGAGAGAGAGAGAGAGAGAGAGAGAGAGAGAGAGAGAGAGAGAGAGAGAGAGTAGATAGAGTAGAGAGAGTTGGGTGCGGGGGGGAGAGGGACAGAGAGAGAGAGAGAGAGAGAGAGAGAGACAGACAGACAGACAGACAGACAGACAGACAGACAGACAGACAGACAGACATACAGACAGAGAAGGAGACAATCAGAAATTGGATTAAGATAGCCAGAAACGAATAGAAATTTTAGAGTTTGATTTGATTTGATTTGATTTGATTTGATTTGATTTACCAACATCTACAACTAACGTTTTCTAGGATTTTTTTAGTTTTTAAATTTCTTCAGACTGTCTCTGTAAACAGTCAAAAGATCTTTAACGTGCACAGAGTGATGTGATCTGCACACGAGACCTCCTATTTTATTGTCTGTCTCCGATGGGAGTAGGTGTCGATCCACCTACCGGAACCAGGGAGGGGGGGTGATTATAATATAAAGGAAAAAAGTAAAAAAACTTCTTCGAAAAACAACGTTAGAGTGATAATAATAATTGGTCTAACTGATACCGTAGGCGGACCTAGGCTGAGCAGTGATATGGAATGCCATCAATGCCATGTATGACAAACACCTTCTCGACACTGGTATTTACAATGACATGCTCAGGAAGCATGCTTTACAATTCATAAACGTCATATCGAACCCAATCTTTTCTTCTCGGCGCGTGCCAGCGTTTTGATCGAACAAGGGGTATAATCGTTTCCCGTCTTTTTCTTCGTTTCGACTTTTTGACTCGGTATCCCACACACCTCCTTTTCGCCTTTCCGGATCATTTCACGCATGCGTGCCACGGGGACAGGCGGCGAACATGCTTTTTTGTGATACCGATCCGATGCCGATCCGATCCGCCAAACGTTCCCGTTAGGGCGTCAATTGAGGAAGTGTTCCCTCACGTGTTTGTGTAAAATAATTGTAACCCCGACTGTCCTAGAACGCCCCTCCCTCACATCTGTCCCCATATACACCTTCTCGGCCCAGTTTTAACGATTCCCCCGGTTCTGTAGTCGCTTCACAAATTTCTTTTTCCTCTGGCTCTTTCTTTTTTGCACTTCATCTCTGCTCGACGTGTTTGTCGAGGAAACAGCTTGTAGTGACGATGTTGTTCAACTTTTAATTAGAAATCTGCTGTGCTTTTGGCCTAGAGACTGTTATGTTGGATTTTCAAGGGAGACAAGTCACTGTTTTCAATTAATTTGGCTTAGGGGGCGAAATGATGAAGTCGAGTTGGAGACGGAAAACCGCACTGAATGTAAGCGAGTGTAAAAGGAATCGTTTATTGGTCAGCTTGTGTTTGATGTGTGGAGCAAAGAGTCTTTGTAGTTGTTGCTGCTAGTTGTTGTACGTTCTCTTCTTCAGTAGATGTAGCAGCCACTTGTAGTAGTAGTAGTAGTAGTGGAGAGGGAAATATAGTGTTCTGAATAATGATAATATGTAATAGTAGATAGTAGTATCTTTAGCTGCAAGAAACTGAGAACATCTAAGATGTTTGTATCGTAATAATAGTTTTAATAGCAGTAATAGTAGTTTATCTCGTTAGTGTATGTATTGGTAGTTGTATGCTGTATAGTATCTTTAGCAATCTCATTTCAGTGTTTTATGACTTTATCTTTTTATTGACATAGAGTATGTTTACCATTCCATTTTATGTAATTGTTGTTGTGGATATACATTTTGATTTTAAAAGTTATTTTTTATTATTATCAAAGTGGCCATAACGTTCTGTTGTCACACATTTATAACCTGCTATTATTCAAATTCGTTGGTAAAAAATCGAACATCAAACATCCACAATGAGACCGTTAATGGGATTACTTTCTGCTGTGAAATAAACGTGAAATTAAATAATAATATTACTTTTATGTAATAGTTAAGTGTTGTTTATTTCGAATTCAACGTTACTTTAAACATCAAATAAAATAATCCGATATTACTATAAAATAGTCGTTTGTGATGTTAAATGCTCTTTACTTTCTACATGAAACCCACATCACACACACACACACATTCACACACAATGTATTGTGTAGTAAAGTAGAGCTATTCAGCTATTGTTTTTGTCTTAGAGAGAGAGAGTACTAGAGAGAGAGAGAGAATTTCTATAATTTCTATCGAGATCCCAAGAAGAGTAGTAGTAGCAGAGAGAGAGAGATTAGAAAATAGAAGAGAGAGAGAGAGAGAGAGAGAGAGAGAGTAGTAAAAACATTTCTAGTTCTTATGGTGTCGTACAATAGAAGAGATTTAGAGAGAGAGAGAGAGATTAGAGATTGCAGAGTAGAGAGTAAGATAAGAGAGAGAGAAGAGAGAGAGAGAGAGAGAGAGAAATTTAAACGTTTTATAGAAGATAGATGCAAGATTAGAGAAAAGATTAAGTAATTGCTTAATTGAATTCAGCTTTATTTAGATAGTCGTGAAATGAAATAATGCAATATAACAATAAACAGTTAAGTGTTGCTTGTGTTGAATTCAGCTTTATCTCTCCAGAAAAAGAGAGTTTCTTTCTTCCCCGTTGGACATTGTTACACTTGCATCTTTATCACTGGTATTCTCATATAAATGACAAGAGAAACCTCAATTCCGACTAAGACTAAGTAAACAAAAATAAAAATAAAACTCTCTCTGTAAAGATTTTCGTATCTAAAACTGGAAGATCTGAGGAATAGCTGTCAGGTGATGTAAATTAAAGATACTCTTGAAATGACTGATGATACATACCTCAGTAGCCGGATGAGATCTTGAGCGCTTCTCTAGCACTATGTTCTACCTTTCTATTAACATAAAATTCAAATAAAATAAAACTAGTTGAAAACATTTTTGTCTAGATCTTATTTCTTTTTATCACAATCCCTTTGGCATTCAATCCCTACCCGATTCGCAGGAACTACCCATCTTCTGATCTTCCAATGTCGGACACGCGCTGAAGTGTTTTGACCTCTGCGGACATGCTTTCGTGTTCCGATTTTGTTATCTAGAGCCAACAAATTGGTAAATAATATTATTAGCTTTCCTTTTGTAAAATTTGACATTCTCTCGCAAATATGAGTTTGTCATTCAAGTTGTAGGAAAGATAAACGACAATCAGATCAGACAACAGTGTAGTGATAAATTCTCATAGATAAACGAACAATCAGGTCAACAGTGTCCCTGTTGTAATGCTAAATATCGTACCATAAACGACCTATCTATCAGGTCAACAACTGTTAATGCTTAACTCATGTCACTTCGACACAATTCGGGTATCAAACAAAAATCCATCCATGTGTTTTGTCAATAAAAGCCATTCAAATGTTTAAGATATTTTCAACTCTGGAACAAATAATCTCCTGACCTCAAAGTTTCATTGTTCGTACTGCTAATAAACTAAATTTGACGTCAATTTCATTTTGACTCAGGTGTGATGGAATATGACAATGATAACATCTG
>JAXRKP010000744.1:200000-220000 GCA_037039925.1 Doris montereyensis | reverse complement strand
CTGTCTCTCTCTGTGTCTGTCTGTCTGTCTGTCTGTCTGTCTCTCTCTCTCTCTCTCTCTCTCTCTCTCTCTCTCTCTCTCTCTCTCTCTCTCTCTCTCTCTCTCTCTCTCTCTCTCTCCTCTCTCTCTCACTCTCTCTCTTTGTTTATTTATCTATCTAAATTCTTTCTATTTATATCTGTTTCTATCTCTCAATGTCAATCTCCCTTCCTTGATTTAAAGTTGTAGTAATTTCATTTGATTATCTCCATAATCTTGCTTGATTCTTACTCCACTATTATCATTGGTTCTACAGAGGTTTTACGGTGACTCTCTCCCATTTGGCAACAAAAGCTTTGAGAGATCCAACCTTGGGTTGTTAACAGTTGACCAGGTGTTGGCCGACTATGCCAACTTCCTGTCAGATCTCAAGGTCAAGAAAAATGCTACTAATTGTAAAATTATTGCTTTTGGTGGAAGGTAGGATTATCATAAATATAAATGATAGCATCTTTTTATTTTTGTTTATCTTAGTTTTTATCTGTTTACTTTTTGTTAATCTGTGGGTGGTTTGCAGGCGCTACTGGTAATTCCTATTTCCTTTCTTTTACTCATATGCCTTCATCTTGCTATTTCTTCTTAATCCACCCTCAGTTCACCGCAAATGGTGGACGGGTAAATTCCAGTATAACAAATGATAAATTGTCTTTATCATTCTCTGTCTTTTTCTGCTATTTGTCACTCTTCTCTTACTCTTTCTCTTTCTCTCTCCCTCTCTCTCCTTCTCTCTCTCTCTCCCTCTCTCTCTCTTTCTCTCTCTCTCTCTCTCTCTCTCTCTCTCTCTCTCTCTCTCTCTCTCTCTCTCTCTCTCTCTCTCTCTCTCTCTCTCTCTCTCTCTCTCTCTCCATCTTCCTCAATTAAGAGAACTTAGAATTCCACAAAAGCAATTTCTTTAAAAAAAACAGTTAAACATCAACTTATGAAGCTATTTATTTGTCTTGCAACTATTACTTCCTAGCTATGGCGGGATTCTAGCAGCCTACATGAGATTTAGGTATCCAAACATCGTAGATGGTAGTCTGCGACTAGCGCACAATCTACATGCAAGCGGCTGACGGCCCCAAGGACTTTTTCTTCCCATTGGTCACTAAAGTAAGTCTTGTGATTTATAGCTAACACATAAAGGCTCTATACTTACTTATTACTACTACATCAGTAAAGTTCCTTCAAAGAGTTTTAGGCCCGATAGAGCTGAAGCTTATCCTGACATTTTTAATAACACGAAATAGAACAGGTTATATATAATGCATAGAGGCAACCTGGACAGGGCACTAGTCTGTCAGTGTCATAAGTTTGACTCCCCAGAACGATGTTGATACTATTTTTGCCCTTTGAGTTGAGCATGTATTATGTTATTGTTAAGTGTCTATATCGAGGAAGACAATGTTAGATCCTAGCATTGCCAAGATTCGAATCCAGGACTTTAGAATCCCCCAAATCTGGTAGCTGCTACCACTGGGCCATCAACACCACTGATAAAGATCAGAACTTAATCAAGTTGTTGTTGTGTGTTTTGCTTAGCATCTATATGAAGGATATCGTACAAGCATGAAATGTGATTTTCAATTCAGTGCTGTTTCTTAAATCTTCCTTCTGTCCATTTCATTGCCTCTGCTGTCTGTGTGTTCTAATTTGTCTTTGTTTCTGTGTCTTTACTTCCTTCTCTCTCTCTCTTCTTTTTTTTTTTACATTTTTCTTGTTGCCTTTACTTTATCTGTCTGCTTGTCTGTCTGTGTATCCATCTATTGATGTCTTCTGTCCATACATTTGTTTTATGTTTGTCTGTCTCTCTCTGTCTCATTCTCTCTCCCTGTTTACTGGTCTTGCTTTGCCTCTCTGTCTGTCTGAACTGAGTAGCTGAAGGGTGCTACTGTTAGGTCACTACTCCTTTGCTTTCACTCTTTTTCTTTAGCATGTCTTTCATCGTTCTGTTTCCTCTTAACCCACAAATTGTCTATAGTAACTTCCTCAGGTGGTGACGGGTGGTTGACGGGTGCTGTTGGTAGGTCCTACTTATTTCCTTTTACTTCTTTTATAACACTGTTTCCTCTGATTCACCTTGAGATCACCACAATGGTGGACTGCAAATTTCAATTAAAAACAAGCCTCAGTGGTGTCACATCGGCTCAGATATCAGTCCTATTGGATCTAGATCTAATATCTATCCTTCATTGTTCTCTAATAACTGTACTTTCACATGAGAGACATTTTGAAAGTCAATGCTCTTCAACACTTTCATCATCAACTAAAAGACAATGAGGTTTGGGCAGGTTTGCCTTTGCAGACCTGAAGTTTAGGTACCTTGCATCAATTCTAGATATGTTATTCTTTGTTGATATATAGAAACGGATATTTAATCCATTGTTTCTTCAGCAAAGAGTTTCAATTTGTGTCTATAAACCTGTCAGCTCTATAGTGATTTGATCAGCCCTGACAGTTTGTCTGTTATTTTGCCCTGAGATCACCACATATTGTGAAAGTGGTAAATTTACCGAAACAAACAAAGAACAAACTCTCGTTTCCATCCCGTTATCCTCCCATTACCCTATAATAATAACTCCCAAGATTTGAATAATCCCTGTGTTCCTTATCCATTTGTTTCAGGATTTCCAAACATTGACAAGATGTGTGTAGACCGAGTCAAAACAGCTTTCAGTGACATGAAGACTTTGGCAGGGACAGGCCAGCGAGGTACGAGTTTTACTTTTCACTTTGTATTTGCATGAGACATCAGTGGCTTAGCTTTGTATAACATTTCTAGTAATGCCTGTGTGTGCTAGAGATTTTTTGACATCGATGGCTTAGCTTTGTATAACATTTCTAGAGATGCTTGTGTGTGCATTTGACATCGATGGCTTAGCTTGTCTATAACATTTCTAGAGATGCTTGTGCTTGTATGTGACATCAATGGCTTAGCTTTTTTGTATAACATTTCTAGAGATGCTTGTGTGTGCATTTGACATCGATGGCTTAGCTTTTGTATAACATTTCTAGTGATGCTTGTGCTTGTATGTGACATCAATGGTTTAGCTTTGGTATAACATTTCTAGTGACGTTTGTGTGCATTTGACATCGATGGCTTAGCTTTTGTATAACATTTCTAGTGATGTTTGTGTTTGTATGTGACATCAGTGGCTTAGCTTGTCTATAACATTCTTAGTGATGCATGTGACATCAGTGACTTAGCTTGTCTATAACATTTCTAGTGAAGTTAATGTGTGCATTTGACAGCAGTAGCTCAACATTTGTATAAAATTTCTAGTGAAACTTTTATTTGCATGTGACATCAGTGGCTTAGCTTTTGTATAACATTTCTAGTGATGCTTGTAATTGCATGTGACATCAATGGCTTAGCTTTTGTATAACATTTCTAGTGATGCTTGTAATTGCATGTGACATCAGTGGCTTGGTTTTTGTATAACATTTCTAGTGATGCTTGTATTTGCATGTGACATCAGTGGCTTAGTTTTTTCATATAACATTTCAAGCGAGGCTTGTATTTGCATGACACATCAGTGACTTCGATTTTATCATATTTCTAGTGATGCTTGTGTAGCTTTTGTATAACATTTCCAGTGATGTTTATATTTGCATGTGACATCAACAGCTTATTGATTAGACTGCAGGAAGACACACACATACACACATAACTCGTATTTCAAAGATTGGCAGTAATATCCTGGTTGTCATTCCACCCACTTCATCCCCTCCCCTTCCCTCAGGCCTTGACCAGCTGAGCTCTGACTTCCGCCTGTGTTCCAAGCTAAAGGGCGCTGCAGACTACCACCATCTGCTGGGTTGGGCCAGGAACGCCTTCACCATGATGGCCATGTTGGACTACCCGTACCCGACCAACTTCCTGTCCAAGATGCCTGGCAACCCGGTCAAGGTGTGTAACGTGCGGTATCTGTCTGGTCTAAACTTGAAGTTATAAACATTGTTATTGTCGTCATCATCATTATTAAGGTCACAAACATCCTGTCCCAGAGAAAAAGTTTCGTCTTTCCCGCAATAAATCGCAATTTTCTGCATGATGAATTGAAATAATTTGCCTGCTTGAGCATAGATCTAGTTCTATGTTCGCTTTGGTGGTAGTCTTGATCGACAATCGATTTTAATGATTCACAGAGTTAAGAAAGATGAAGCGGTATTTTGTTTACCACAACAAGACATCCTGCCATGTCACTAAACAACAGAGTCATACTATATTGATTGTTCTAATTGGCTTTGTGTTAGTGGCGGCAAATTTTTCTGCATTGTTTGCAACCTTGTGTTTGACTTGGGGTTGGATATGCTGGACAGCCTGACAGTCTAGAAACAGTGTCAGCTCAAATGTTCCAGAGCTTGTAAAATGTGTGCTAGAAAATACGTCTACAAATGTATGAGGAAAGCTCAGTAGTCCAGAGGCAGGTGTCAGCCTTTTGACGAGAAAGTTTTAAGGATTCAATAGTAAAACATGCGTTAAATAATAAGATACTACGTCTATCTTTACTATAAAATCATTTGACGTAAATCTTTTTCTTTCTTATCATGTCCAGGTGGCATGCCAGTTCCTAATGAATTCTTCGACTCCCATAGACGGTCTCCGGGAAGCATCAGGTAAGACCTTATTCATATATGTGAAGCTAGTGTGTATTAGTATTAGCAAATTATCTGTGTAAACTCTTGTCATATGCAAATATATTTTATAAATCCAAGAAGATTATTACTTTGAGTCATTATTCGTGAGTCTCTAATTTCTACAGTCTTTTGAATGAAATGGTTCCATACGTATTTTCGGACTTTCATTCATTCATAATGTTTTGTTTTGACAGGCATGGTATACAACACGTCGCTGCAATGCTTTGACATCCACGCAGAGTTCATTGAGTGCGCCGACCCGACTGGTTGTGGAATTGGACTAACGCCATTGCCTGGGATTTTCAGGCAAGCAAATTATTCAGGGACAGACCGGGAGTTTGGATATTTGATATTTTGAGGCATCGGTTGCCAAGTGCAGTGGTTAGGGCTGTCGAACTAAGGAACATGAGGTCCCGGGTTCTAATCTTATCAAAGCTATGTCAGGTGTTGTATGCCTTGGAAAGATCCCTTAACACATAATTTTCGCCTCTCGACCCAGATGCAAATGAGTGCAAGCACTAGCTTGGTGCTAAAACCTGCGTCAGACTATCATCTTTTCCAGGAGATGATTATGATCTATGTTTGAATAAAGGGTTTCTTTCTGTTGAGATGAGAGTAAGGATTTTGGAGAGGGGGAAGGGGGTTGGGAAGGAGGAGAGGAAGAGACTGGGGTTTAAAAAGATAGATGTAGAGTATAGTCTGTATATTACACCTGTCTTATAGAGGCGCTGGTAGCTCAGTTAGTAGACCATCTGACTGCCACTCACTGAGAGACTCGAGTTTGATTTCCAGCTCAGGCAAATTTTTCTAGTCCTGTGGTTGACCCGGCAGCGAAAGGGGTCAGAGTCTGTGAACGTAAAATTGGCATGGAAAACAACAGTGGCAAACTACGAACTACATTGTGCCGTATGCCTAGAAAAAATCTTGTGCCGGTTACCCTATGCTCAATTGTGAGTTTGGATACTGCACTTGTTTTGATATTTTATATAAAGAAAGACATCATATTCTTTCTGTTCTTTCGTGATGCTGGGCATGTGAAACGGAAGAGGGCGACACGGCTATAGGAAATGAAATAATTTGAAACACTAATTATTGAGACTAGTTAGATGTGTCATGACATCACATGATCTGTGTAACCAGCCAGGCACGATATCACGGTATCCCAACTGATAGTCCCACATGTGCAGTGTAGACCTAACCAGATACAGATCTGAGCTTCACTGCTCACGGCATCAGCACAACAACAATGACGACTAGAAGATTCTTCACTACTGACTTTCTGTGTAAAGGTAAAACTTTTCAGCAGAGGCACCAATGAAATTCATTACGTGATCGGTCTTAATTCATACGCTTTATGTACAGGCTGAGTGAAACTGTGTATACTGCTTCCTGCACTTAACTATTGAATTTATTTGAGGAGACCAAACGTAATTTTATTTTCAATTTCTTACTTATTTATTTATTTTTTATTTAATTATCAGTTTAGTTATCTGTTTATTTATCTTTCATTGAATTAATTGAGTTTTTGATCAAAATTATTATTATTATATTCATTCATTTATACAACTAAGTTCATCTGTTTTGTATTTTTATGCATTTTTGCATTATTATATTTATTATTCCTCTCTTTGTTAAATCAAATTGCATTATTTCTTGGTTATCTTATATTTTCATCATTGCTTTATTTATTCATTTATGTTAATTGTTTTTTATGTGGCCAGGCTTGTACCAACTTAGCGGCACCGCATGGCAGCAACAACGTGACGGACATGTTCCCAGTCTTGCCTTGGACAGAGGAAATGCGACACGATTACTGCATGAAGACGTACGGGATTTCCCCGAGACTGGGGGTGCCTGGCATTGAGTTCTGGGGAGAACGTGAGTGTCATCACACTTCTACACCGTATTAGTAATGATAGTCTTTGGTCTGTATTATATCACTGTCACTGTCAGGCACACTGTCCTTACATCATTGAAATTGTGCCCAGACGGGCTATGAATGTCTAAAGTCACCAATGCTTTGTTGAAAACATAGAATAGTCGGTTTCATGTTTTGGGTTGATGTTATATAGCAATATCCCTAATTCACCCTTAGCCAGAGATTTTCTCAATGTCTAAGCCAAGAAATTCAGTCATGAAAAAAAAAAAATGTTTCTGAGAGTTGCGAATGATTTAAAGGCACATCTTTACAATATACTGACTTCGCCATGCTGTTAGATCTAAATCACTTGTCCCAGTTGCTATGGTGATTCGCATTTTCTAGAGGGAGGAAGAGTTAAAAGCCATTCAGCAATTTCTTGTTAGTCTTGAAATAAAGCAATTGTTAAATAAACCGTCTCATTGAATTTCTACACCACAAATCTTTATTCTGAGGGAATAAGACAAACTAGTTTATTTGAATTAAAGAAAAATAAACATGTTCCGTACTTGATATGTTTGTGTATGTTTGTTACTGAAGAAGGTATAAATGGAGCAAGGCAATGCACTCTAGATCTAGATGTTGACGTAGACACAATCTAGTAACACCAATGCTCGATTAATAATTATAACAAGGCTATTTATTATACTCACAGTCGACAATCAATCAACGAGATGAAGCAAATTAGCAATGCTGGCATAACGAAGGTGGAATCAACACTTCTTTTTATACATATCTCTATCTATTTATCTCACACTCCCCTCAATCATAGATAACTGCCCTATTTTTACTCAAAACCAAGAGTCTTCCAGAAACAGAAATTTCTAACAACATTCAAGACAGTCCAAGAAACTTCGATACAATGCTACATAATTGTAGACAAAGCTCTTTCTTTCTAGACATAAACGAATCGATACTAGGGCACACCAAAATGATTACGTCAGAAACTCACTAAGGGCTTCTACACGCTAAGAGTGATTACGTCATAGGTTTTCCTTTCTATGGGAAATCCCCTTCAGAGCTACAAGTAACTATGTTACAATGTTGTGTCATAGACTTGATACCATAATTTTTCTAAGGACTACCCACTTTTCATTTTCTGTGCCTCCTGTCACATTGACATGGACAGTTAAGATTTTAAAATGACAAAGGAAAGATTTTGAAACAACATAGATAAGATTTTGAATCGACACAGATAAAATTTTGAAATGACACACATAAGATTTTGAAATGATACCTACCTATAAGATCTTGAAACGAAACAGTCAGGATTTTGAAATGACACAGATAAGATTTTGAAACGACACAGTCAGTCAGGAAACGACACAGTCAATTTTGAAACAGATAAGATTTTGAAACGACACAGTCAGGATTTTGAAAATGATAAAGATAAGATTTTGAAACGACACAGTCAGATTTTGAAATGATACAGATAAGATTTTGAAATGACACAGTCAGGATTTTGAAATGACACAGATAAGATTTTGAAATGACACAGATAAGATTTTGATATGATGGAAGATTTTGGAATGACACAGACAGGATTTTGAAATGACACAGATAAGATTTTGGAATGTCACAGATACAATTTTGAAATGACACAGATAAGATTTTGAAATGACCGAAGATTTTGAAATGACACAGACAAGACTTTGAAATGACACGGATAAGATTTTGAAGTGACGCAGACAAGATTTTGAAACACACAAATAAGATTTTGAACTGACACCTACCGGTAAGATCTTGAACCGAAACAAACAGGATTTTCAAAGGACACAGATAAGATTTTGAATCGACTCAGATAAGATTTTGAAATGACACAGATAAGATTTTGAAACGACACACATACAGTTTTTAAATGACACAGAAAGATTTTGAATTGACTTTTTTTCTGTTTATTGCTGTTTTTTCTTACTTTGTTGCCATTTCCACAGACATAAAAACTGCCACCAACATCATCTTTTCAAACGGTGACCTTGACCCATGGAGGGGTGGCGGGGGTAAGTTGACCACACTGTTTGATAAAACACTCATTCAGTGACATCATTTATGTTCTCAAAATAAATGATAAATGGCTTGATGAGTGTGTCTGCAAAAGTAATTCCAATGACTTATCATATTAATACGTCAGTTTTCAGAGTCTTGTTGTGGAAAAGGCCTTATCATATTATAATAGTTACTTTTCATTGAGTGAAATTCAATTGATACGAGTGTCATGAACCTTTACCGTCTTGTGATGCTGTTTACGGCTGGCAAGGTAAAGATAAAGATGGATTTATTGTCCGTATATCCATGCAGGTTATTTTATTTAAAATCTATCTCAACTCCCTGGGGAGCATGTAGTACAACAGCGTGGTAAGCACTTGGTACTAACTGACAAGATCTTTCTCTACCTATGGTTAGGTCCTCATTCACACCTGAGTCAATTGAAGAGTGAAGTTACCTTCCCTTAGAGAACACAACGTTGTGGAAAAAAACCTTGGCCCAGCTAGGGTTTTGAACCAGTGTCGTCATAGTAACAAACTTACAACACTACGATTTCACCAGCCACAATATGCCCGCTGGTAGAGATGCTTTGCTGCTCAACACACACACACACACACACCTTGATTATATCGATTTTTATACACTGTCAAGAGAAACAATAACAGTGACTCTATGTTATAAATAAAAAGTACCCATACACTCACGTAAATGGCCTGTTTCAAGGAAGTCCTTTTTGGGTGAGAAGGGTAAAAAAAATAATAAAAATTTTAGATATCTTTACATGTAAATGAAAATGTTTTGTCTACAAAAATTTCTAACTTGATTCAAACCGATCTGTTTATAACTGAGTTTCAGAAAAATTTATTTTTTATTCAGCATTTTGCACCTGCCTTTATTATGACCCTCATTCAGGATGTTAAGGATTTAGAGGACTGAGATTGAAATTTACACCAAAATGCTTTCATGAAGACGTCAGTAAAACAGGATTGAGTCTTTAAGGGATGGGATGGGGGTTAGTTGTTGTTGCTGGTAGATCCTTACTTCTTTCCTCTCCCCTCTTTCATTTATCTTTCATCTTGCTGTTTCGTACTTTTAATGTTTTCTGAGAATACCGTACATTAGTGGATGGGGAAAAGCCTAAATGAAACAAACAAAATTATATTCCCGTTTTGCAGGTGACGAGCAGCATCTCCCAACTCCTTGTTGCCATTCCTGTCATCGGTGGTGCCCACCCATCTGGATCTGAGGTAAATGGAGTGTGGATATGATTATATTACTAATGATGATGATATTGATGAAAATAACAATATTGATATACAATAATCAATACAATAATAAAAATGATGGTAGTAATTATAGTAAAACAATAGTAATGGTATAAAAAGGACAAACAGCAATAATAATAATAATGGTAATCACAGAAAGGATGCTGTGGATGATGATAATAATGGCGATAACAACAATTAAGATAATGATAATTATACTTTCATTGCTACTACTGCTACTACTACTTGTAATAAACATTTGAAGTGAAAAATTACATAATTCTTTCGTAAGTCTACATTCTGAATTTAAATCCACAGACAAAACCTGCAGACCAATTCCTGTGAATATTTATCTGGAATTTTTTTTATAAAGTCATAAAACGATAACAAAAATGATTCTTATAAACTATAACATAATACGACATCGGTTTTTCATAGCAGATAGTTTTAATTTTAAGGCTTGTCGATATTCCTCTGGAATAAAGGATAAGAAAATGTATCATACAGTATGTACTACTAAACATTTTTTTGATCCCTTATGATTTAAAATTCACCCCTGAGATTACCGCATTTGATGGAGGGTGATTACAATGAAATGAATAAACAGCCCTAATTAATAACTACAAATTTTGTCTTTGCTTTTTAGGGCTGAAAATCGCTTGGATCCTCCGAGGTGTTGTGAAAGCCAGGGAACAAGAAAGGGCCATCATCCAGAAACTGGGTCAACACTCCCTAAATAATGATGACTCTAATCAACCTCTCTTTTCCAGTCCCATTCTCTGTGCTCCAATGCAATACCTCATTTTTACTTATTTTATACTTCAGCTGATTTTTATTGATAGATCTATGTTCTTTATTGTCAAAGACAGCTTTTGCGTTTATTTTTCAGATCTTAAGCCAATGCTTGTTGCTTGTTAAGTTTTCTTAATCGTGATGAGCTTGTTATAGTGAAATTAATATTCCCTGAATGCTGAGAATGTCAACCTTGTTTAAAGTCAACACTATTTATCAATCAGTCCAAATGCCTTTACCTCATTCCCTACTTGAGCTAGAACCATTGATTAGTTATGCCTGGACATGCCCGTTTTCAGAAAAGCTGTAAACAAACAAAAAACAAACAGAAATACAGTAGTCGCTGAATAAACGCACGCCCTTTGGGTGCAGGAAAAAACGTGCTTTTATGCATACCGTGTGTTTATGGGAAGACTTTTAATATATAGTAAAATTTGGTCAGCAGATGTAGGCATGTGTTTATATGCAAAGTGTGCTTTTATCTAGTGACTTCTGTACTTGCTCAAACCTTGTAAACAGATTGAATTTTGTCACGGACGACACTAGACTTGACCCCAGACTAGTCTAAAAATCTTGATAAAGGGATTGGATAAGTAGATTTATCAAGCCGATTATTGTGGCTCAAAGTTCAGCTGTAATGAATGATGCGAGCCGATTTTTACGACTCGAAGTAGGGAAATAATTAAGTAAGTTGCATTGTATAAGGTTGTTGACAAATGTGCGAGTCAGAGCATGGATGTTAGGTGTGAGTTTCTGGTAGTGCTAGGTCATATTTCTTTCCTTTCACTCTGTCACATAAACTTTCATCTTGCTGTTTCCTCTTATTTCACCCTGAGATCACCGCAATGATGGACAGGGTAAATGTCAAAGAAACAAACAAACCTCATAAGTCACCGTGAGATCACTGTGTATGGTGGACAGAGTACATTCCAGTATGACGAAGTCAAGAGTGAGAGTCACGATGATCTTCCTCTGTTTTTTTAACTTTTTGCCGCTTATTAAAATTATTCCATGTATTTATTGGACACGTACAGATGTAATGTACGTTTTATTAAATTTTGTCTTTGTACTTTATATGTCTAGTAATTTTGAGAATAAAAGTTGTAACATTGAAGGATTTAAATTATTCAATTAATGTCATTCAGTTACTTATCCAAAAGCCATAACAGAACGGGCAGTTTGGAGGGTGGTACTGATAGGTCTTACTTCTTACCCTTTCCTCTCTTTCACATGTCTTTCATCTTACTTTATCATCTGAATGTGCCCCCCTCCTTCCCTCCCTCTGACATCAGTGCATATGGTGGTTAGAATAAAATTCGTTGAAACAAAAATCATACCAGAATTTTGTCAAGGTGGCATCTGTAAGTAAACAAGGACAACAAATTTTAATGATGTGAGTTTAGAAATAACCATCCCCCATGAAATTAGCGATGCTGATGTCATCGACTTTATTGACAGAGATTTAGTTGACATAAAAGAAATTCATGCTATCTTTGAGCAAATACAATGTACAAATGTATATTTGTAAATGTGGATAAGACAGAATTAGCAACCCTTACATGACAAAACAACAACATCTGGAAACGTATGGAAAAAAATAGAATCTCTGCTTGGGGACAGAGAAGATATTGAAAACTGATAACAGCTATCTACAATAAGTAAACTCCTTCAAGGCCATTATGGCTTATAGAGCTGTAGCTTATCCCAGTTTCAATAGCATGATGTAGAACAGGTGATAAAAATCACCTCCTGGCCAAGACGCTAATCTGACACAGATGTTTACTCCCAGGCTAGTGAGTGTACTTTTTTGCACCTGGGTTAAATGGGGGAACTACCTGTTAAGTGTCTTTTAAAAGGAACACAATGTCAGACCTGGCTTTGCTAGGATTCGAATTCGAACTCAGGGTGTCATGATCCCGTCCGACAGCCTAACCACTCGGCCACCGACGTCACTAATGTAAAATAGCTCTCCACTGATTGATACATATGTATGGATTATAACAGACAAAATCAAACAAAACAAAAAACAAGGCTTAAGGTACATGTATATAACACCTTAATTAAATCAATCCTACGCTACAACTTTGTAACATGGAGCACGACACAAACCGACCAAATTAAATTTGACCCTTCCACCAAAAACAATCAAACATTATTTCAGGGATAAGATACCCAACCAAAATTCCAATAAAGCACCATACAAAAAAATGCAACGAAATCCCCATCTCTCTCCAATACTTGAAATAAGATGGCAAATTTTCATACTTTATTTTAGAAGGAATTCAGAATTCCCTGTAAACAGGGCCGTGACCTTTTATATGACTGATGTTGGACAAAACTATAAAGGACAACCAGTTACCAGATTGCCAAGAACACTAAACAACAACCTTAAAAAAGATTGCCAAACAATAATCTCCTGCTGACATCCTACAAGGACCTCAAAAGAATCAGACACATGGCTACAAATCGAAGAGAATGAAAAATCTTATGCACATAAATCAGAAAGGTTGCTGGGAAGTCTGATGAAAGCATAAAGTCTGATGAGAGCATAAAGACTGATGAAAGCATCAAGTATGATGAGAACATAAAATCTGATGAGAGTATAAATTATGATGAAAGCATAAAGTCTGATGACAGCATGAATTATGATGAAAGCATAAAGTCAAATAAAGGCATAGAATCTGATGAGAGCATAAAATTTAATGAAAGCATAAAATATTATGAGGGCATAAAGTCTTGACGATAGCATAAAGTCTAATGAGAACATAAAGTCTGATGATAGCATAAAGTCTGTTAAGAGCATCAAGTCTGATGGGAGCATGAAGTCTTATGAGAGCATAAAGTCTCCGCTGAGAGCATAGAGTCTGATAAAAGCATACAATCTAATGAGAGCATAACATCTAATGAGAGCATGAAGTTCAATGACAGCATAAAGTATAATGGGATCATAAAATTCCACAAGAGCATCAAGTTTGATGAGAGCATAACGTCTGATGAAAGCATACAAAGTATGATGAGAGCATAAAGTCTGATGATAGTGTGAAGTCTGAAGATAGCGTAAAATTTGATGAGAGTATAAAGTCTAATGAGAGCATAAAGTCTGATGAGATTATAAAGTCTGAAGATAGCATAAGTCTGATAAAGTCTGAAGGGTAGCGTAAAGTCAGAGGAGAGCATAAAGTCTGATGAGAGCATAAAGTCTGATGAGAGCATAAATTCTAATGAGTGCATAAAGTCTGATGAGAGCGTAAAGTCTGAAGATAGCATAAAATCTGATGAGAGCATAAAGTCTGAAGATAGCGTAAAGTCTGATGAGAGCATAAAGTCTAATGAGAGCGTAAAGTCTGATGAGATTGTAAAGTCTGAGTAGGGCATAAAATTTAATGATGAAATTATATATAAAGTCTAATGAGGGTATCTAAAGAGAGCATAAAGTTCAATGAGAGCATAAAGTCGGATGAGAGCATAAAATCTAATGATAACATAAAGTCTGACGAGAGCATAAAGTCTGATGAGAGCATAAAGTCTGATTAGAGCAAAGTCTAATTAGAGCATAATGTCTGATGAGAGCATGAAGTCTAATGAGAGCATGAAGTCTGAAGATAGCGTAAAGTCTGATGAGATTATAAAGTCTGAGTAAGACATAAAATTTAATGAAGAAATTATATTAAAATCTAATGAGAGTATCTAAAGAGGGCATAAAGTCTGATCATAGCGTGAAGTCTGGTGAGAGCATAAAGTCTAATGAGGGTATCTAAAGAGAACATAAAGTCTGATGATAGCGTGAAGTCTGATGAGAGCATGAAGTCTGATGAGAGCATACAGTTTAATGAGAGCATAAAGTCTAATGAGGTCATAAAGTCTAATGAGAGCATAAAGTCTCATGGGAGCATAAAATCTAATTAAAGCATAAAATCTGATGAGAGCATAAAATCTGGTGAGAAAAAATCTGATGAGAGCATAAAATCTAATAAGACCATAAAATCTGAAGAGAGCATAAAATCTGATGAGAAACTTAAAGTCTGATCAGAGCATACATTGTAATGAGAGCATATAATCTAATAAGAGCATACAATCTCATGAGAGCATAAAGTCTGACGAAAGCGTGAAGTCTGATGGGAACATAACGTCTGATTAGAGCATAAATTCTAATGAGAGCACATAGTCTAATAAGAGCATAAAGTCTGATGAGAGCATAAAGTCTGATGAGAGCATAAAATCTGATGACAGCATGAAGTCTTATGAGAGCAAAAAGTCTGATGGGATCATAAAATCTAATGAGAGCATAAAGTCTGATGAGAACATAAAGTATGATGAGAGCGTAAAGTCTGAAGAAAGCGTAAAATTTGATGAGAGTATAAAGTCTAATGAGAGCGTAAAGTCTGAAGATAGCATAAAGTCTGATGAGAGCATATAGTCTGAAGGTAGCATAAAGTCTGAGGAGTGCATAAAGTCTGATGAGAGCCGTAAAGTCTGATGAGATTGTAAAGTCTGAGTAGGACATAAAATTTAATGATGAAATTATATATAAAGTCTAATGAGGGTATCTAAAGAGAGCATAAAGTTCAATGAGAGCATAAAGTCGGATGAGAGTATAAAGTCTGATGAGAGCATAAAGTCTGATGAGAGCATAAAGTCTAATGAGAGAATAAAGTCTGATTAGAGCATAGTCTAATTAGAGCATAATATCTGATGAGAGCATAAATAATGAGAGCATGAAATCTGAAGATAGCGTAAAGTCTGATGAGATTATAAAGTCTGTGTAAGACATAAAATTTAATGAAGAAATTATATTAAAATCTAATGAGGGTATCTAAAGAGAGCATAAAGTCTGATCATAGCGTGAAGTCTGGTGAGAGCATAAAATCTAATGAGGGTATCTAAAGAGAACATAAAGTCTGATGATAGCGTGAAGTCTGATGAGAACATAAAGTCTGATGAGAGCATAAAGTTTAATGAGAGCACAAAGTTTAATGAGAGCATAAAGTCTAATGAGGTCATAAAGTCTAATGAGAGCATAAAGTCTCATGGGAGCATACAATCTAATTAAAGCATAAAATCTGATGAGAGCATAAAATCTGATGAGAACGTAAAATCTGATGAGAGCATAAAATCTAATAAGATCATAAAATCTGAAAGAGAGCATAAAATCTGATGAGAACATAAAGTCAGATGAGAGCATCAATTCTAATGAGAGCATATTATAATCTAATAAGAGCATACAATCTCATGAGAGCATGAAGACGAAAGCGTGAAGTCTGATGAGAGCATACAGTCTGATTAGAGCATAAATTCTAATGAGAGCACATAGTCTAATAAACGCATAAAGTCTGATAAGAGCATAAAGTCTGATGAGAGCATAAAATCTGATGACAGCATGAAGTCTGATGAGGGCATAAAGTCTGATGAGAGCATAAAGTCTAATGAAGGCATGAAATCTGATGAGAGCATAATAAAGTCTGATGAGAGCGTAAAGTCTGATGAGGACATAAAGTCTGATGAGAGCATAAAGTCTAATGAAGGCATGAAGTCTGATGAGAGCATAAAGTCTGATGAGAGCGTAAAGTCTGAGGAGGGCATAAAGTCTGATGAGTGCATAACTTCTAATGAGGGCATGAAGTCTAATGGGAGCATAAAGTCTCATGGGAGCATAAAGTTTAATAAAACCACAAAGGCTAATGAGAGCATAAAATGTACTAGGAGCATAAAGTCTAATGAGAACATAATGTCTAATGAGAGCATAAATTCAAATGAGAGCATAAAGTATCATGGGAGCATAACATCTAATTAGAGCATAAAATCTAATTAGACCATAAAATCCGATGAGGGCATAAAATCTGATGAGAACATAAAGTCTGATCAGAGTATACATTCTAATGAGAGCATATAATCTAATAAGAGCATACAATGTCATGAGAGCATAATGTCTGATGAAAGTGTGAAGTCTGATGAGAGAATAAATTATTATGAGGGCATAAATTCTAATGAGTGCATAAAGTCTGATGGGAGCATAAAGTCTCATGGGAACATAAAGTCTAATGAGAGCATAAAGTCTAATGAGAGCATAAAGTTTAATAAAACCACAAAGTCTAATGAGAGCATAAAGTCTACTAGGAGCATACAGTCTAATTAGGGCATAAAGTCTAATGAGAGCATAAAGTCTGACAAGGAGCACTAAGTCAATGAGAGCATAAAGTATGATGAGAACATAAAGTCTAATGAGAGCATAAAGTCTAATGAGAGCCTTAAAGTCTAATGAGACCATAAGTCTAATGAGACCATAAAGTCTGATGAGACCATAAAGTCCGATGAGAGCAAGTAAAAATCTAATGAGAGCATAAAGTCACAATGAGACCATAAAGTCTAATGAGAGCATAAAGTCTAATGAGACCATAGTCTAATGAGACCATAAAGTCTAATGAGAGTATAAAGTCTAATGAGAGCATAAAGTCTGTTGAGAGCATCAAGTCTGATGGGAGCATGAGTCTTATGAGAGCATAGAGTCTGATGAAAGCATACAATCTAATGAGAGCATAACATCTAATGAGAGCATGAAGTCTAATGAGAGCATGAAGTCTAATGACAGCATAAAGTATAATTGGATCATAAATCTAATGTGAGCATCAGGGCTGATGAAGCATAAAGTCTGATGAGAGCGTAAAGTCTGATAAGGGCATACAATCTGATGAGAGCATAAAATTTGATGAGAGCATAAAGTCTAATGAGAGCATAAAGTCTAAGGAGAGCATAAAGTCTACTGACAGCATAAAGTCTTATGGGAGCATAACATCTAATTAGAGCATAAAATCTGATGAGAGCATGAAATCTGATGAAGGCGTAAAGTATGATGAGAGCATAAAGTCTAATAAGAGCATGTAGTCTAATTAAGAGCATACAATCTCATGAAAGCGTGAAGTTTGATGAGAGCATAAAGTCTGAGGAGAGCATAAATTCTAATGAGAGCATAAAGTCTGATGAGAGCATAATATCTAATGAGAGCATAAAATCTAATGAGGGTATACAATCTAATGAGAGCATAAGGTCTGATGAGAGCATAAAATCTGACGAGAGCATAAAGTCTGATGAGAGCACAATATCTAATGAGAGCATAAAGTCTAATGAGAGCATGACATCTAATGAGAGCATAAGTCTGTGAAAGCATAAAATCTAATGAGTATACAATCCTAATGAAGGCATAAAATCTAATGAAAGCATAAAATCTAATGAGAGTATACAATCTAATGGGAAGCATAGAATCTAATGAAGCATAAAAATCTAATGAGAGTATACAATCTATTGAGAGCATAGATCTAATAGAGAAAGCATAAAATCTAATGAGAGTATACAATCTAATGAAGGCATAGGTCTGATGAGAGCATAAAGTCTGATGAGGGCATAAGTCTAATGAGTGGATAAAATCTGATGAGGGCATAAAGTTTAATGAGTGCATAAAATCTGATGAGGGCATAAAGTCTAATGAGCATAAAGTCTAATGAAAACATAAATCCCAATAGTGCATAATCTAATGGTATAGCCTAATGAGAGCATAGTCTGATGGGAACTTGAAGTGTGATGAAAGCATAAAGGATAATGAGCATAAAGTCTGATAAGAGCATAAAATCTATTGAGAGCATAAAGTATAATGGGATCATAGAATCTAATGAGAGGCATAAAGTCTGATGGGATCATAAAGCATGATGAGAGCATAATGTATAATGAGTAATTAGAGCATAACGTCTGATGAGAGCATACAAACTAATGAGAACATGAAGTCTCATGAGAGCATAACATCTAATGAGAGCATAAAGTCTGTTGAGCATAAAATATACTGAGAGCATAAAGTCTGATGACAGCATAAAGTATGATGAGAGCATAAAGTCTGATGAGGACATCAAGTCTGATGAGAGCCTAAAATCTGATGAGGACATAAAGTCTGATGAGAGCATAACAACATTTCTTCCTATTCTTCTGACCGCCTTACTCTGTTTCCTTCTAATACTCTGCTCACCTCTCTCTCTCTCTCTCTCTCTCTCTCTCTCTCTCTCTCTCTCTCTCTCTCTCTCTCTCTCTCTCTCTCTCTGTCGAACTTCCCTCTACTTTCTCGCTAACTCTGTATTTATGTATATTGCTTAATTTCTTTGATTAGTTTGGTGACAAATTTAATATATGTACATACACAGAAAGTATAAGCAGATGTCTAGCAATGCCGAGTACCTGTAGTGAGTCACGTGTCTTTGTTGTGTTTCTCGTCACGTGATTGTGCAGTCATGTGATCCACCATCGCTCGACAATTGACAAGGTGTAGTGTAAGAGCCCGCATCCTTGGTTTTATAATCAAGGTTCTGCGTTCGAAATTCATTTTGGTGAAGAGATCTAGAGCTTGATCTGACTATCTTAAACTAGAGCCCTCTGGCTATTCTGTGGGAGCTGATAGACTATTATCTTCACACGAAATATGCATCTTTTGGAGTGTGCTCCTGCTGTTTGTGTCGGCGGTAGGAATGGCCTCCACCGACGACTTTCCTTACAATGTTGGTTATTCTGATCAGTATATCGATCATTTCAACCAAATGAGTTATGGAGAAAAAACATACCGTATGAAGTATTTGTATCAAGGTGAAGTCAATGTTGTTTTATGTTTTATTGTTTTAAAGTAGCATAGATTCCTAGAGGACGCTGATCGTAAACTAAGACTTAGACTATCTTAAAATCTATATCTAGAAAAAGATTACCGGTACTAGAATCTAGATCTAGATCTATATTTTGCTAGAGATCAGAGACACTACAGCGTACAGAGTGTGTAAAGTGGTGTAATGTCAGCACGGCTGGTCAGTTCTGTCTGTTTGTCTGTTAGAAATTATATTTATTTTAATTTAAATAGAGGTTCTCATTTCAGGAAAATAAATATTGTTTTTTCCTTACAATCAATAACTAGCAAGAATCTATTATGTTTTGTCTTCTCCTGGGGGGGGGGGGGGGGGGGGGGGGTCGCTGCTGTTAAATATAGATAAACTGGCACTCCTATGAATGTGACTAAAAACAGTGGCTGGTGGTGTTTAACTTTTATGCCGAATAATTTTAACTATCAGATATAAGTATGTATTTGAGTATTAATGTATCTATTCTATCTTTGTGACTTTTATTCAGGGGGAGACCCCTCTGGAAACCCACTCCTCTTATTTTCACTTCATTTGCAATTTTAACAAATTTGGCGTGGTATTCCTATCTGGCCAACCATTTCTAGGTCATAACGGGACATCACATCTTAAAGAAATGCTGATAAACTGATGTTACAGTTGCTGTTTTACATCTGCTTTTACTTTTTATCTTTGATTTGGATAAAACTAAAACTTTTCAACCTTGAGTTATCATTATAATGT